>BGPT01001271.1:131735-155025 GCA_003297045.1 Symbiodinium sp. clade C Y103
ATCCCACCCCCCCCACCCCATCATCATTGTAGGTAGTTCCAAGGCCCGGGACAAGCCTATATATACATATTATGATTTTCATGAATATAACGTATCCACTTTATATATTACTGCAGTTCCTTTATATAGTATTTTGCCAAGTGGTGGAAGTATCCACTTCATATTGATATGAAGTATCACTGTTTATTTTATCAGTGTATACTTATGGGTAAATTATAACGACCCCACTGTTCTCCCTCACTGGAATGATGGTGAATGTATAGGGGAATTATTCCATTACATAGTTGGCCTATTTCAGGTCAGTGAAATTTCATAATTGACCTAGAATCATTGGTAGAATCCCTCATCATTTTATACCCATGAAATCACCATTGCTTGATACCTAGATCAGTGACTCTCAGGTTGAAGCACGACACCAAGTTGACGAAGCGAGGCCAGCGCCAGGCGCGACGCTTAAATGCCATGGTGAAACCGTGGGAAAGCGCTTCGGAGTTCACCATGAAACATGGGGAAACATGGCAGAATATTGGGAAACATTGGGAACAGAGGAGAAACATGGGGAACATATGAACGATCATACGGAAACATGGTATAAAATGGCGATTTGGCCAAGAAACTATCGGGATTGATAGATTGATGAGTTGAAAATTAGAATTTTAATCACAGAAGAAAGGAGGTATCCCATTTAGAGTTCGCGAAGTTGGCTTCAGGAGAACCCCATTGTAGCGCAGATATGAACAATATATTTACCATATGCCCTAGTCATGTGAGTTCAAAACTGTTCATCTACAAGTGCCGCCCCAGTTTGTTTGCTAAGTTGTTTTTAAACCAATATTTCACTGGGATTGATTGTTCATGATTTATCTTTACTTCACGGGATTTACACATCAAATTATTTAACTGCAGGGCACCACTCTATTCAGGGTTAATCGGATCTACTCCCCCAGAATTCAAACTTGTAATCCAAACTACTCGTAACATCTAATAATAAAAATCTCATCATCCATGTCTTTTATTTTTTTTTGTGCGTTTTGTGGGTTTTGTGTGAGAATTGGGCAAACGTCTCCCATGTCTTGTCGTCATAAAACGACAATAAAATTGGTCACCAACATGGCTTGGAGGATTACACACCAGTCGTTGCAGAAACGATGAGGCTTCCACGCTGGGTTCCCCAATGGAAGGTGTTTCTTTCCCTCTGGAGATGGAGATGGTCCATCCTTGGAATGACCCGTTATCTCATACAGGGGTAAATGTCCCTTTTTGGAGACCCTTTGCCCATCACCTTCAAGTATTTTTTGGAGATAAACAAATGATATCCCATTGTTAGTCGGGTTAATTAGGACATTTACCAGCCCATGTTGTTAGTTTCAATGGATCCACCAATGATGATTGACCACTACCGTTCCAGTATCATCCCATGATTATCCTATGAAATCCATATGATTCCGTATGCTATCCCTATTTCAAGGGTGAATCCTATAGATTTCCCATCTTTTTTAGCATGATCAAAGCCATTGTTTTTTGTCGAAGGCCAAGTCCTTGCACCGGCTCCTGCCGAAGTTGAAACCCCAGGCGGTCACGGTGACCTGTGCCTAGTTGTGAACGTGGCATCCCCAAAAAAAGGGAGTGGAAGCCCTGTAAACGTGGAATGTAAAACAACAAAAATGGGGATTGGTCATGATTGGTCATTCATGTATGTTAGCAAAGTTGGTTTAGTTCACTGATATTCAAGGATTGGGAAAAAATGGTGATGTTTCGCAAAACGATCTTTCCGAACGCCCCAATTATGCAGCAGTGAGTGGTTCCACACGTCCAGGACTCTCCGATGGCTCCACAGTGAGTTGGCAACTGAACAGAATACTGCCGTGTGATATGTCTTCAATGGCTCAGCAAATTGGAGAATTTGTTCGAAGAAAGGAGGGAATCTATGAACTCAAAGCTGGCTCCAGACTTCCGGGGCGTCCTGTGGGACATCTACGAGTCGGCTGCCGTTTTCTGTGCTTGGATTTGGTAACTCCCATAGAGGCTTGACTGACTCGGTAGTCTGGTCGGCACGATGTGGCTTGCCGGGAGCGGCTGTTGCAAACATGTCGCCGATCGAGCCGCATTCTGGCCTGAAAGGCTTGACCTACCTCCAGGATTTGGACAGGGTAAGACATGTATGATATCATATATAAGCCAAGAAACATAACGTTTCGGGGCACCACTTTTCAGGAGGTTTTATAACACCAATTAACACTATCTAGTCGGCGATGACATAGGTTTTGTCACCATGTTAGGAAGGAAACCGCATCTTAGTTGTTTATTTGTTACCTGAGGCCAGTCTTGTTTTGTAATTTTTGACAGATTACTTTGGCTATGTTGTCTTATTGTTGCGAGCATCCTGATGTTTCTGAGGTTCTGATCTGCATGACTGGCCTGATCAAGGAAACAGTACCGGTTGCCGGTCACCATTGACATTTTTACAAATTAGGACCCCTCAATTATAAGTGGGTTTATTATCTCATTCAACTATAGATATATTCCCCATAAATCCTACTTATTGTTAGTTATAAACCAAGTTGCTATCTTGGGGGCCCCACATTGTAGGGTTCAGCAAAGTTTAAGGCTGGGGTTGGCGTTGACGGGACAAGCGACCAACTATCTCCAGACTGCCAAGCTGGTCTAAATTCAACTAGGTAAATAACCTGGTTGGGTGATGGAACCTCGATTTTATTAATCCATAGTAATCCATACTATGTTTCATGAAAACTCATAGTTATTTCAGTATAGTTTTAAGATGTTCAATATTTAATTTTTGTATTAATATTCATCAGTTAAGCCACTAGGTAACTAATGTTAATCCATCCTGTTGGACGTGGAGCTCCATCAGCCAGGCCGCTGTGACTTCAGCTGTGCTGCGGGCCTTGCAGACCACCCGTGGCATTGGTGCCATGTTCGCGCTCGGGCTCGGGGATGATTGATGATCCAAAAGAATGGGAATTCATGGGTAAAATGGATACATATGTATATATATATATGTTATACATGATGATAGATAATGATAGATAATGATAGATACTGATAGATATTTGTATCTATATATATGATTGTATCTATTCATCATAGATGATAGGTAAATAACTATATCATTATCTATATATATATATATATACAGATAGATGATAAATAATGACAACGATATATATATATATATGATATTTGGATTTCATAGGTTTACTATGGCTTAATGGGTATATAAATGATGGGACACCACTAACCAAGAATTGATATGGTGAGTATCACGGAACTTGGATTTCATGGGTGTAATATATTGATGATTGGATATAACTAACCAACAATTGACAATGATATTTTGGTGTGTCTGAAAATGAGGTATACTTCCTCATTGCAATTTGTTAAAGGGAACATGATAATCAAGGAGTGGAATTTGGAATGCACTATTTTCAGACTCAGACAACCCCAAATGGATCCATATGCTATCCTGTTGGATTTGAAGCTAACGGAGCTATGGTTCTTCAGTTATTCTCACGCAAAAGATGGAGAGCCAAGGAGCGACGAATTGAATTTCCGCCACATGATACTCGTAATGAGTCCAGGAGGATATCAGAAAAGGCCTTCAAAAAGATTCAATAAGCTAAGATAATATAGACAAGTGATGAAACGTGAATCTGTACTGTTTGGATGTGTTGAAAACGCGTTCTCCCGGAATTCTTGTGGGTGCTCCTTCAACTGGGAAACCCCAGTGAACCACCATAATCCCTAGTCAACCTAGTTATAAGACCAACTTAGCTAACGGACTGGGTTTGTTTCTTGTACCAGCTGATTCTTCGACATTTTTCCCTCAATGGAGAACTTTAGATCATCTACGTCTACAGAATCTACATCAAAGCCAACCTCAGCGCCTGTTTCTGTGCCGAAAAACCCAAGGCTTTTGCGGCCCAACCGTTGTGGTCCCTGAGGCTCAGTCCGCCTCATAGAGTTGACCTAGTTATAAACCAACTTAGCCAACCCACCATAGACTCAACAGTCAAGGTAGTGAACTAAATCAACTTGGCTAAGGAAACGGGGCACATTGCAGGAGTACCCTGGCGCTGTCAGCTCAAGGTTATGGCTCCTTATTGAGGGATTTTTTCATACCCAACGCCAATGTCGGAGAGAGTTCTACATTTCATCATGGACGATGAGCATCCCCAATACTGGGCTCATGTTGAAGATTTCTCAGATTTCACCATGGATCCAGAAATTCAGTATTCAGTTCATGTGGTAAACCCAATTGGCCCAATTTCATAGACCAACTTACAATGACTTACCATGACTTACCATGACTTACCATGACTTACCATGACTTACCATGACTTACCATGACTTACCATGACTTACCATGACTTACCATGTTTTATGGCTGGTCAACTCGTGATTTTGCTGTGCCAGGCACGCGAAGTGGGTGGATGGCCAGCGAATAGCCCCATCGAGAGCAGAGAAGCGTTGTCCAACGAGATGGAGTCCCTGGGTAAAAAAATTAGAAAGTATCGCACGAACCAATATTTACTGGTGACTTTCCCTTTGCTATCCCAGTCTTTCCATGCAAAGAAAACAGTTTACTAAACTAATACCATTTAGTGGGTGCAGCTCTGATTGTGGGTGCAGCTTGTGCCCGTCCCATCACTGAACAGCTGCTAGTTAAACAAACTGATATGGCGACAACTCTTCAATATTTCTATCGTCGCATGAGTCGTCATGTTTTTTTGACATATTTGAAGGGTTCGTCGAACATGTCGTCATCAAAATTGTGGGTTGCTGGATGCCCCCGACAGACTTGTCGTCAAGTGGGTCGTCATGATGGCCGTCGCACAACCCCTCTTCCGTCAAAACCATGGTCGTATCTCCCGCCACCATTGGCCGTCAAGATTTCGAGGTACCACTAGAGCATACGTTTCAAATCTAGATAACAGTTTAGCCATTTATGTTTTTGTATGTTTTTCTGGTAAACCAATACCATTCTATCCAATTGGTAAACTAGCCATGTTCTCCCATCTTTGTGTGCTTCTCGTTGAGAATTTCGAGCTCCAAACCACCACATCCAGCGCCATCTCAGGGCAAAATTCGGCCGCTACGACTGGTCCTTGGTCGCCACAGGCCGACCCTTGGGTGGTTGGGACGAGCTACAGGATGGTGCACCAGCTTCTTAGCTAAGTCTGTTTATGACTTCTAGGGTTTATAGCGATTGTAGGTATATGGGGTTATAAACCAGCTCAAAATGCAGCTTAAAGCTAAACAGGGGGCAGCACCTTGTAGCTATGAACAGTGGTGAGACAACCGATTTAACCATTCAATATACCGTACATATATACAGTGTAGCAACCCCCATAAAGATGCAGGAAGTAACAAACCTAAAGACAGTGGCCAAGTACTCGTTTGATTATTGAGTGGGTTACTACAATCAGTTTGATTGTAAAGCCAAAATCAGTTGAATAGCCAAAAAATAGAAGCTGAGTCAATGGTTATACCGTATTCAACTGATTCAACCAATATCTAGATATTCTTGATACAAAGTGATTCATTCGTTGATGGTTGGTGGTTCACTCCATTGAGAAGTATATAGGGTATAACTTATAACTATATTTAAGATAGCCCAACTTTAATTTCTAGTCCAATAGCTCACTTGCTGAGACGAGTTTGTATGGTTGCAAGCCTGAATGTGGGGAATTGAAGCAAAACCATGGTGACATGAACCTTCAAAAAATCAGGGTACAACTTTGAATGCTATGATTGATGTAGGCTGGTTGAACCAAAATTGCGATCTTCACAACTCTTTGGCGGGACCCTATATTTGATGCTGTTCCAGACAGGTAGTTTCAAAACTAGGGTACCAATGCAGCCATACAGAGCCATAAAACGGGTCATTGTCATTATTCCATCATCCCCAAATGGGTAGTCAGTAGTTTTGAGCCATACAATCTTAGCCTCTGGAGCGCATGGAATACCGAGGGAAGGCAATCCTGGGTTTCCAGCTGTCCACAAAAGACAATATTGATGCACTTGTGCTGTTTCTATCCGCATGTTTTGCAGCTGATTGTAGATGAACTCCTTATTGTGTGTTAGAGGTTCCAGCAGTATTGGGTGTAATTGAGTAGTGGATCCATGCATTTTTGTGGATCCAAACAGTGGCGATATTTGTACGAGTATCGATACTATTATCCATACCCCATCATTCTGATACCATTATATATCGAAAAAAAAGAAACATACCGTTGTTAATCTACCTCTGCAATATATATATATATATATATGAAAAACATACAGATATAGTATAATAATGTATAATATATATATATATACACAATACACATATTCTATTATACATATTCTATTGTGTATATATATATATATAATATATATATATATATATATTACTATATATTTGTGTGTCACCATGATCAAATCCCCTATGACGAAGAAACAACGGCCATGGTTCCACGAGTGGAGGACCAAGTCGCCGTAGCTCCCACTGGGAATCCACACGCCAGATCAAGGCCATACCTCGAGATGCTGTGTGATTTGACCACGAAAAATAGGGATGGTACCCTCCGGTAACAGTTTGCGACATAGAAAATGGCCATAGAAATTTCGTGGATTTTCCCAATAAAAATTGTGATTTCCCATAGTTATGTTAGTTTACCAGAGGGTAAGCAGCAGAATATGAGGGTTTAATCATGAAGTTTAATCAGCAAACATGAGGATTTTTAACAGCCAAAATGATAGTCTAATCAGCGAAAATGAGGATTGAACCAGCAAAACATGGAATTCAACATGCCGAGTCAAGCGACAAAAATGATGATTAAAGTATCAACAGTTCCAATTGAACAATGAATTAGTTCTTCGAGTCCGAGTGATCCCCACTGTGGCACATATTTTAACAATATATCCGATTATTTATTCGACATCTTATTCAACATAGTTTCTGATTTTATTTGACATTCTATCTGACATTTTGTGTGGCATTCCATATGGCATCTTATCTGACATGTTTTGTGCCAGTGTGTCGAGCGTTCTATCTGACATATGCTCTGAATTTCTATTTCACATTCTATCTGGCATGCTATATGACATTTTACCTGGCAAACTATCTGGCAATCTATCTGACTTTTTTTGTTCTAGCCTTCCATCTATCTGGCCTTCTCTCTGAATCTATCTGACATATATTCTGACATTCTGGCTGATATTTTAACTGGCATGTTTTAATCACCTTCATTCTTGCATTATCTAGAGACCCTCACCTGCTAGGTCGGGAAAGAGTGCGGATTTAACCTGCAAACATGTAACATGTGGATTTGAGTATCAAACATGGTGAATTGAGCAACAAACCTGAATTTCAAGCATCAAACATGGTGATTTAACCTGCAAAAGAAGGTTATCATGGAAAAATAAATATATATATATATATATATAATATGTATATATGTGTATATAGGGAAACTGGTATTTCAATTGTTATTCATGATGCATCCTCACCTTGAATAGCATGTTTGAGGAGGTTGAAACTATGGACCAGATATCAATCGACTCGGGAAACCATGTAAAAAGTTGTGGTTTCTGTTTTTCCTCGTATTTTCTCTTGCGATTAAAAAAGGGAAAAGGATCATATCCAGGTTAGAATTGACTTTGTGTTCAGGAAAACCGATTTGCCCAATACCCTTTGGTAATCTAACATGGTACTCGAAAACCACAGGGTTCACCATGCAACCGATCATTTTCCAATGAGACAATTCCGTTGGTTTTCTTGTTTGCCAAATTTACCGGATGGAAAGTGAATATCAACGAGCATGACATATTTGTTGTATCAGAAATGTGCAAAATCTGAAGGTGTTTGGATTGAAAACCGTCACTGTCACCGTGACACCAAAGAGCGATTACCAGGACGTTGTCAGCTCTGTTGTGCCGTTGCAGGGTAGTTTTTTAGCATTGCCTCAGATGATCTGAAGTTAGGAAGGGCTCAACCAAGTGCCACGCCTGCCACACAAAAGGCGCATGTTGTGTGTGAGAGAGGTTGTGTGTGAGAGAGTTGTGTGTGAGAGAGTTGTGTGTGGCACATGTGTGTTTGACAAAGTTGTGTGAGAGAGAGTTGTGTGTGACAATGTTGTGTGTGAGAGAGGGTGAAAGGAGGAGGACGACAGGAGGAGGCGGAGGCGGAGGCGGAGGCAGCGCGGGTGCAGAGCAGAAAAACAAGAACCCCAGACAATGTTGTGGGGAAAAACAGATCCTTTCTTTTTTCCCCCTCTTGTACACCTTGCAGGCAAGCATCTCGAAGTCGATGAATGTGACGAACTCTAAAAGACATGCATTGGATGCCAGAACATATCACTGGATTTCAAGCTAGATTCCAATCAGGGACCCAGAGGGATCTACAATTCCGGAAACCAGTAGATTCCTTATTACACTAAAGAGAGGCCTGAATCAAAACTGACCGCAGTGCTTTGGGGTTTCTAAGTTTCAAGTGCAAAGGAAAGGCTGACAACGTCGACAGGCCACAGCACGTGCAGTGCTTGGCCGCATTGTAGTCATCTTCAAGTGTTGGGAAAGCTGGTTGCAAAAAATGTTTCCAATAGCACTTGAACCTTTCAATTAACAGCCCAAAGCTCTGACCTACATCAAACACACCAGGAACAAAACCATGTTCACTAATGACGTCGATCATGAAGAATGCCCATGGAGTGTACCCAGACAAGTATTCAGAATGCCTTCTACTTGCAAAGAACATTGTTTGTTGGCGTTCCCACTATCCAGATACTAATAATGCTATGGCTATATGGTTATTATAGTCTAGGTTGCTTATAATCATTTCAGTGCCGAGTGGGCAAACGGGCAAACATGCCAAAAGAAATGTGGTCAACTGCACGGCACCTTGATTTTGACGCAAACGGTAGGTATGTATGTAGCTACATGCAAGCTATGTACGGTATATATTATATATAATATGCGCATATATGAGCATGATGTGTCACCATAATGGTATGTATTTATAAGTATATACCCTTACATATGACATATATATTGTTTATGTATATATATATATATATGTATATACATTTTTTAATATACATGTCTATTTATAGATATGTAAAAAACATGTATCCAGATCTATCAGTTCTAGTCCCCAAAAGGCCAATGAATTCTCACAGGATCGCGCTCGCCGGCTGAGCCGATGGCTGGAGCGGCGATCCGAAGAGAGTCTTTTGCTGGTGGCGAGTCTTGAGGGGGGATCAATGGATTGGTTTAAGGGAAAATCTACAGGAAACCATGGTTTTTACCATCAAATATAGGGGTTTCCTGTAAATTTTCCCTGAAACCAATCCAATGAGGGGAGTTACCCTCAATTTATAAAAAGGTCACATAGCTATGGGAAATCACCAATTTTAATGGGAAAATCCACTATAAATGGAGGTTTCTAGCTGGGAAAATCATCCAAAATTAGCCATTTACCCTCTGGGAAACCAACAGTTTGCTATTGAAAATGGCCCATTTCTAGTGGATTTTCCCATAAAAAATGGCGGATGTTCCATAGTTTTTTGTATGTTTACCAGAGGGTATGCAAATACTGGACATCTATTTAGCCAGTTAATCCACTTTGTTTTTTTTTCTAAAATATATTTTGGATATTGCCAGTTGATCCACTTTGTTTTTTTCTAAAATATGGATGGAAAACCTCTTTTTTGTTTGGCAGGAACTAGTCTATACATAGATGTAAATGGTAGACTTGTCATGTCTAATGAAGGGTATATGGGTATGGATAAGTCACTGGGTCCCACCGAATAGGATGTTCATTTGAAAACATTGCATTAGAAATCTCTAGACCTGGCTTTAACTCTTGACCCATTGCCATGTATCTGTGACTTGTGATTGTTCACTGTTTATTATTTCCACCATATATGTACCCTCTGGTTATTTAACAGTTTGCCATGAAAAATCCCCGCACTAAATGGAGGTTTAAAATGCTCGGAAAATCCTCCCAAATTCGCCAGCCATTTTCCATGGCTATGTTAGTCATAACCACAGGGTGTTCTGTGTTGACGGTGACCATCAGGTGTTGAATTGATTGAAGCAATAGAGCAGCAAGTGTATGTGGAGATCATGAATAACATCTACAAGATTAGAATCTGCACCGACCTTTCAATGGTGTTTAGTGATCAACCATGATTTTGACAATGCTTAGGGGACCTTCGATGTAAGATGTGTTGTCACCATAAATTGCCCAAATGTATTTTAAGTGCTTTTGATCTATTGAGTTCGCTACAGCCGAAGGCTCAGAAGGCTTGGCATACACCAAGAATTGCTGATCTTAGATCACTAAATCACCTTTGTTTTTGACGAGTTTCCGTCACTCAGCGATGAAACCATCTCAGATTTGTAGACCGGAAAACTGATTGTTAACAATCATCATTGAGTTTGCCAGGCCTTTTGCAGGAGCTAACTGAAGAAAATCCATGAAATTTCATGAAAAGTGTAAACCGTATAATAGTGTATCACTCAGAAGTTCCATCATTGTCTTTTTAGTTCTGGATGACATATGTTGCAAACATAAATTAGCTATGGTTAATCTTAGATACTGGAAGTATGCAACAAGGGCCAACATGGCTCACTTGTGCGCTGAGGTGTCTCACGGGGAATTCCTGCAACATTTGACCGGTGATGACTACATGGATAATTGTGCCTTGGCTCTGAAAGCTGGTTGTAGCAGTTCGTAGCCCACCTGCCACCTGTTCGACAAGAGTCCTGACCCCAAAAGCTGTCCATCCTGGTAGCCGCTGGGAAAGATCTCAGGGCACCACTGAAGCCACGGTCCGTGAGGATTTTGTGGGAAATGGCCAGTGAAATCAAGTCCCATGTGAAATGCGGTTGGTTTATATTACCCTCTAGTAAACTAACATAGCCATTGAAAATGGTGACTTCTAGTGGGTTTTCCATTAAAAATGGTGATTTTCCATAGTTCTGTTAGTTTACCAGAGGGTATGCTTTCCTTCAAATTGCCAGGAGTTCTACTTTTGTTGCGCATTCTCAGCTCCTGTCTCGTTAAGTGCTGGTGTCTTAATCTTTGGGTCATTGATGCATCACAGATGCAACCCCCTGCAAGCTGGAACCCTGCTAAAGGGTTGCAAAAGCTAATTTGATTTTATCAAGCGATGGATGTTTGGCAAAAACATGGACCGCAAAGCATCTACCAAATTTGTAGTTTGGGTGTGAACCCTCAAGATACCATAGTCAAGTGTGGGAGACCTTTATTTGGAAAGGTCTGAAAATCACGTTCCCCTAATTAAGCATGCAGCTCATATGTATGTATATACATACAGTATCTAAATATATGTAGTCTATACGTACATAATGTTTGTATATATATACATACATATTCATTATATACATATGTACATACATACATACATACCTACCTACCTACCTACCTACGTACGTACGTACGTACATACATACATACATATATACATACAGTCTGCAGTACATATAAAGTAGTCAAACATACATGAATCGAATTTATTAATGTATATATTATGCATATCACTATATTAATAACATATCATACAATATATATATATATACATAATTATACATACACATGTATGTATATCTGTATATGCTCTATTGGTTTCACCAAAATCTGTTGGGATGCAATAACAATGATGGGGAATGTATTTGGTACAATCCAGCTTTGAAGATTTGCCGGATTCGTAGGTTTTCGACGTATTTCCAAGAGACTTTCATTTTCCAGTTCCCTGTCAGATAGGCAACCAGCCCCCAAATTGCAAGGTAAAATCACCACTTTTTGCCTGTCCCAAAGGTAACCTGAAGGTTGCAGAGATTAAACAATTATAGTCAAAGTAACCAGAACCCCAAGTTATCTTGAAAGTTCTCAACAGCTTAGCTAACCAACTGACGGACACCTCGGTAAAGACATACTATAATTAGTGCCTATTTTTTCTGCGTCGTTGCCACGTGACCCAAGTTGTGGGCCAGGTGAAGTGCGTAGCTATTCCTTGCATTGTGGCAAGTGGCAACGCTTGCGCCGTGTCAAGTGCCGCGTGTGATCGGGCAGGCCTCGGCAGGCGCTGTCGCGTCATCGCGAAATGACCGAGCTATGACCTGTGATAACTATAGTTATTAACTCATTCATATTCCCTAGCTATAGTTAAGTATAGTTAACTGGTTCAAAACTGGTGATGTATCAGTTAGAATCCATTAGAAGCCACTTGTAAGGAGTCGTTGATCAGGTAACTATCTTCCTGGCCCAGTTGGCCGTCATGGATTGGTTGGAAAATCTACAGGAAATTCTGGGAATTCCCAATGAGATATGGAGGTTTTCTGAAGATTTTCCAAACCAATCCAATGATCTGATCTGATGTTTCTCTCAAAACCACCATTCGACAATGTGGGGCCCCCAAGATAGCTAACTTGGTGAACATAACTACAATGTTAGTTGAATGAGATTCTAAACCCACTTATAATTGGGGGGCCCACTTTGTACCCTTGTTTCAAGGTATGTTGAGAGTCATTGTATAGAACATCACCCAAGAAATGATCATGGGATCCCGCTTGGACACCTATGGAAAAAAGTGACCAAACTGCATGGTTGATGAAGTCTTCAAACTTCAACCCATTTGCAAGTGAGCTTTGCTCAGCTTGGTCGCACTGCAAAGTGGCTTCTTTTCAGGTTGTTGAAGTGACTATTCATGGGGTAGGGATTGCGGGTACCCCCAAGTGTGGTCACCTATCTATTACAAGGAACCCTCCATGAAGCTATAATTTGGAAACAACAGCAAACGACTTTAACAACTTTAGTCCAGAGTCAACATTTTTTTTGATGGAGCTGCGTTGCTAGCGTGCCTGCCCCATCGCTTGCGAATCTGCTTGCTTATCTTCTGCAAAAAGAGCAGTTTGCCAGCAGCAGTTTCATTTGGAATCTGCTGGGTTGGCACCAATACCTTGCAACTCGCTGAGTTGTCCCTTTGGTCTCCCCAGCATCTCGAATCATGGGAGGGGCGCCTGAGGAAAAAAACTGCTTGGACCCCCACCAAGGCTGCGTCGCTGAAAAAAGATGCGCTGGAGGGCTGGTAAGCAGTTCGGTGGCAAGAAGTGGTCTCAAGCTTTGGATTGTGGATTTTTTTTGTGTGTTTTTCTTGAGGTCCGGACCCGGACGTTGTTGATTTGAAAACGCCAGCTTAAGGGTTGATATGCCATGATATGCCTATATAATAGACAAGGTAGCAGCTACATGGCCGTTGAAAGACAAGTTTGAGGCCAACTGTCTTTTTCCCGCCACCGTCGCGCAATTTCAGCGCGGGTGCATGCGAACGCCACGACAACGACGTGTCTCGAGAACGGCCGGATTTCTTTGGAGCTGTTCTTGATTCTGTTGATGTGGGAATGGGATTTCTCAGAGTTCTTGAGCCTATCCATCTAAGATGAGCAACTGTGGTAAAAGATAATCATCGCAACAGCTTCAATCGTCCAGTGATAACAATTTTCCTCTCCATTCCCAGGTGGCAACCTGGACTTTTAATTTCCCCTGTGCTGCACATTGTACACAGGCCAGCGCGGCCAGACAACCGCGGCCGGTTCGCCAATGCCGTTGCAATACGTGTGGGACAGTCGCCGACCAGCTAAATCTTCCTGGTGGTGTCGTTTGTGGTGCAACTCAAATACGAAGTTGGCGAAATACAACCCATTGACCGCACGACCGTATTACATATATATATATATACACACGATATCACACTATAAACCCTATCTAGTTATGTGATCGAGCTACAAACCCAACTTGGCCAACAAAATGAGGCACCAGGTATGTTTGGGATGACTAGGACCTCAACAATCTCAGCACCGGTTCCTCACTAGCAATGGTTGATATTCAGGAACACGTCCAAAATATTCAAACGGCATTGGTTCAGAGATTTGGTGGACAAATTTCCAGATAAATCATGTTCAAGAAGGGGAATTATCCCAATGTGGCCAAAATTTAGATTGGTGATTTGTGAGTGCAATGAACATTCGGTCAGATTATAACAGATTCACCATGTCTTTTTGTTTATTGTGCCACGGTGCTGCCCTACATTTGGACCGCAGCCGTGGAGGGCTCGGTGCGTAGACGAAACGTAGCTCGAGACGGCGGAGATGGCGCTGGAAAAACGGGGGCGAGCACTGCTGAGCGGGTCAGTGGGTTTGAAGCAACCAGTTCTTGGGGAAAATCATGGGGCTATAATAACAAACATACATAAGATATCAATATATATATATATATATGCCAGATAAAATGGGATAAGATGATAGAACTAAGCTATTCAATATCATGGCTCACCCCACATATAGAAACTGTTGAGAGTTGGTGGGGTTAGAAGCGACTTGGAAATGGGCAACAAAAACAGGAATCAGGGATTTCTTAGCCGCCTCAGTGCCCGACAGTCATCTGGTGAAGATAGACCCAGAGAACGGCCGCACCCAGAGAAAGAAACAAAAAGCACATTTAGCATGTTGGGATAGAAGACAATGCATTCAGGGTATGTTTACGGTCTGGTCTAGACGCTGTACATTGATAGTAGAATGATAATCCCATAAGCTTCAAATATGATTCATTCAAACATGTTGTTGGTGTGTTGGGGGCCTTTACATCAGAAACAAAAGGAAGCTGCTGCTCCATGTTTTTCTTTACAATATTTTCTCCTCTTAAGTCTCACAGACAATATACTTGGAGGATCAACCCACTTAGTAACTGGTTCGTAGCTGGGGTTACAATCCATTTATAAATGAGATATTCCATGAATCGGGGGCTCATGATCACCAGGGTTATTATATAACGAGTTATTGGTGCACCCCCAACCACCATGGGTGTCCATTTTCAAAAAAACAATCACTTGGATTCCTGTGATATCTGAAGTATTTCTCCGTATGTGCCTTAAAACATAAAGCAATTGATAACTCAGCCCCCTCCCCCCCATGTGGTCAGACATGTGCTGTGTCTGAACATGTGGAAAAAAACACCAAAGAACAACATTCTAATGGTTAAAAACGATGATCAAGAAACGCTAAATTTGTTGGTTTCCCCTCAAATTGTTAGAGAAAACCTCCATTTATAGGCATGTTCCCATAATTTTTCTGTATTTTCCCATGATCTCCTCATATTTTCCCATTTTTGCGTGCAACAAAAAAAAAAACGCCCGCGAGAACATGTTCATCTTGAAGAACCTGCGCAATTTCCTGGAGCTTCTTGGCATGACTCGGTGAATCCTTGAATTGGGTTTGTGTGAAAATAGTGTAGCCCCAAACCCAATGGTTTTGCTGATCATTATCCCCATTTTTTATGGCTATAATTGGCGATATATAGCCTATTTTCACACACACCCAGATGATGGGACCATTTATAAAAAAAGGAGCCCCCCTAAAATGATTGGTAAGAATCAAAGTGTCTTAGAGGAGTTTCATGGAGTTTCCCTAAACCAATCCATTGGGTGAAAGAATCTGTAGGCTTAGTATGTGGAATAGGTATGAATACATCATATACACACCTGGTTTTTTTTTCATTTTTAAGCGATGGGGTTGAATAAACTGTATAGATGTGCCAGCCAGTGGCAGTTGACCCAGCTATCGATCACATTGGACCACTATATAGAAACAGATCCCAGCTATTTTGGGCTGAACAACAGGCGCTTCCACAGCTTGCTGGTTGAAAGGACCAGCAAAGTGCCAGGTATGACGTTAATGGTGATGGCGTCATCTCCTACCAGGAGATGAAGGTGCCGCTTTATACTCAGCTCTTCGCTTTCGGTTTCCGGCAAATGGAATCATCATCCCAAGTTGAAACATAGTTTTTAAGAGTTGTTTATAGGTTTCTCCATTGTCTTCCTAGCTGTTTGAAACATGTTGAAACCACCAACTTGGCAACATGGATCGCACTCTTGGCAGACCCAGGATGATCCAGCCAGGATTTGTTTTCCCTCCATTAAAATCAAGTCTGGTTAAATTAAATCTCATTGAGTCCAGATGAAGTTCAAATTTAAGTCCAGTGAATGATTGTATCGCATCGGAATTCCTTGTCGCTTCCATTGGATGTCTCTACAGGGCTTCAATCGCGGCTTATTTGGTGCTGCAACCACGACTACCCTCCGGTTGATTGAACAGTTTGCTAGGGATCGGCCAAGTTGTGGATGATTCCAGAAACACTGGTGAGTTTTCATTGCTATGTTGAATAACCAGAGGGTACAGGGTTTCTTTGCTGATTCTGTGCAAAACCACCATTTGCGACTCATTCCATGCAATTCTTGCAGCCTGTGGCTCAACCTAGACCCTTAAGTTACCCGACTGGTACTTTAGTTACTTGTCATTAAAGAGCCCTGGTTTACTCTTAAAGGGTTAATTACTCTCAAACTCTCAGAACAAAATCCGAAAACTTCTGAAAAAATCAAAAAAGTTCTGACCAATTCTGAAAAAAACAAACGCATCTCTTAAAATCCAATCCAAGAATTCCAACAAAATCCAAACAGTTCCAAAAACTAAACAAAGATCCAAAACAATTACCTCCAAGAATTCAAAAAATACAAAAGACATATAAAAATCAACCAAAATCAGAAAAGTTCAAAAAAAAATCAAACAAAATCAAACAAAAATCAAGAAAAATCACGATATTTGGTAAGATTGAATCATACTCCCTAATCTTCCATCCTCATTTTGAGTGGTTAAATCAGTTAAATATCATAAGGTGGTATCCCCTATAGTTCTAAGTTGTTTTTCACTGCATCCGATTAATTTTGCAACATATTGGTGAACAAAACCAAATGGAGTACCACCTTGCTGGTAAGATTGAATATATGAAATCAAAATTATAATCCAAAAGGGTTGCTGTACATCATCTTCAATCCCCATCCCCATTTTCGGTGGTTAAATCATATCAAACATATTCACTTTCAGTGGTTGATTTCCCCATTTTCAGTGGTTCAATCCCTTGGGAAATCCATGGCTCTCGTGTCTCCGGGCCGACCATTCAACGCCTTTTTCGCGCGAGGCGATTCTGAAGCAAAGCACCGTGAACTTCACTGAGCGCGACCTGCGGAGCGTCCTGAAACAGGCGGGGAAAGGTCGACCTGTGGTGGTTTTTTTGTGGGCTTAGGGTGGATTTCATGGGATGCAATGGGATTGAATATGATGTGGTTACAACTTGGTAAAGGTTTGAGAGCGAACTAGTTCTATGTAATAGTTTTTTTTTTTTTATGGGATTGAATATTGAATTGTGTCTTTTGGTGGACGTATTGTGAAGTTAATGCGATTTAATGGTAGTTAATATGTGTTGGATATTTTTTTAGGCACAATCATGATTTGTGAAGCTACAAATACTGGATATTGATAGGATTCTATCTTTGGATTTACAGTAATTCCAAATGATAGGTAACTAGGCTAACTAGGATTTATTAACTGTAGTGGGATGTCATATGGTGTATAATGTGTATATATTTATATATAAGTATCTATCAACCCATATTTAATTAGATTGGAACGGGATGTTAGATGAAGTCTAAGCCGTAGGTACTTTGGTTTTTTAAGACTAGGCTAGCTAGGGATACTAGGCTGATATATAGTTTATGAAGCACTAGCTAAGGACTCTGGCTCGGATTTTCATTTGGATTCGACCCCGTATGGGTTAATTTTAGTCATTTTTGGTCATAAATGGTGATATTGATTCAATTTCACCAGAGATGCTGATCCCTATTTTCATTCCACTTCATCCATGGCCATTTCAGGTGCCGGTGAAACTTGGAGGTAGCTACCATCTTTTTGAGGCCTATGTGGCTTTGTCTGAAAATAGTTTACCCCTAGACCCAATAGTTTTGCTGATCATTATCCCTATTCTATATGGCTATCATTGGGGATACCCTCTGGTAAACCAACAGTTTGCTCTTGAAAATGGCCATAGAAATAGTGGATTTTCCCTAATAGCAAGGTGTTTTTCCATAGCTATGTAAACATTTACCAGAGGGTATATCATGATACACCCTATTTTCAGACAATCTCAGGGCATGTGCCCCACCGCTGGACCCAGGCAGATCGTGATGGAGATGGCTCTGCCCAGCCGGCATTGGTTGGAGCGGAGCGGTGCCGGGCCATGGGGGGCAGCTCAGTTTTGGGGTGTGACTTGGGAATGTGTTTTACTATGAAAAAATAAGATAATATTGTAATATAATATGTTAATATATATATATATGCCCAACAATATCAGATAATATCAGTAAAATGTAATGCCATTCTCATATGATATCATACAATAATCTAATGTTTTACTATGTATCATGTATTACCAACTATATCAGGGCAGTGCATAAGTACTTGGCCAAGAAAAGGGCCTTAAGGTATAAATTATGGACTGGCTGAATCTGCGCGGCTGTCATATTGATGCACGGCTACAGGGGTATTGCTCCGTGATATAGTTGGATTTTATTGGAATATATTTTGGATTAGAATACAAAAGGGATATATACACACTGCACACTGTACGTAGTGGTGTATTATACTCGTACTATGTAACAGTTGTTAGTGCCTGGTATATGGGAAGCATTTACCATAGTCGTATGACCTACTATAATATTCCCAACTGTGGATGGAAACATGGGATATGATGAATAATACTACCAACATATTACGGAAAAACGGGAATATGGGAAGATAATAGCAAAGTATGGAATGGACCATAGTAAAGGGACACAATATCACTCCCAACATATAAAGTAGAATAATCAACATGGGCATGCAAATATATATGAAAATCATGGGAATATGAAATGGAACTGCTCCTAATGGCACTATGCATAGATGGGGAATCCCATTCCGGAAAATCATCGCGAGACACCTGGCGTGGCAGGTGTGCTTTGACGAATACCTGGAGCTAGTGCGGCCAGCTGGTCTTGGAGCAGCGAAGTCCGTTCAGCTTTGAAGTGAGTTGTGTCCACAAGTCGTCCTGGATGCATTTGGATACATGTAGCCTCTGGTACTATGGGAAATCACCATTTTTTATGGGAAAATCAACTATAAATGGCCATGTTCAATAGCTATGTTAGTTTACCAGAGGGTAATGCAAGTAGACATTACAATCATTACACTTAATGAATTTTAATTTGCGGCACACAGTATAGGTGCAATAAGTACGTAGGCAAGAACATGTTGGGGACAGTATCTGCAATTCATGTGTTGTGTTGCGCTAACACTGAAACTTACTTGGTCCGGAACTGGATTATACACCTACTTTTTTTGCAACTGTAGAGAGTAAGAAGAAAACCTATCGCCATTTGCCAACTGTTAGCATCATCCAACCAATCTGAAAGGCCCGGAAATACATAGAACTGTACATATTGTATACATCATATGAAACAACAACAAGATGACAAGAATGATGATCTATGTATATGTGTATATACATATATATATATACATAATTATTTGATATTATATATATACATAATTATGTAATATTATGTATATATATATATATACATAATTATAATATATTATATATGTATATATGTATATATGTATATATATTGTATACATACTACATATGAGTTTTTCCACGACAATATCGCTGTATACCGTGCATCGGATCTTTGTGCCAGGCCCAGAAGCTCTCGGAGATCCAGAACAAGACCAAGGTTTGGCACAGCAGGGGAGCACCAAACTTCTCCGGGACCGGGGATTCTGCATCTCCCTAGTCGAGGGACATGTGATGTGGGAATGATGGGATATAACATGAGGGAAAACCAACAAACATGTTTTTTTTTCACTAGCAGATAAACAAAGGTGAATAAAAGACTTGGGATGTTGGTCAATTTTTTCGCGTGAGAGATCTTTTTGGACCGTGCTTTTGGTGGTTGAACCGTGATAATTTATTTTTTTAATAGACCCTATTTCGTATGGGATCATACTTTTCAGGGGTGGTGAAACCATCAACCAGAAGCTAATTTACTGTAGCCATCAAAGAACTTGAATTTTGATGGATTTTATTCCCAACAGCATTGACTGTTGGGTTTCAATCTCTGGGTCTGGGCGTGGTGCGTTTTTTTTGCCAAGTCCAAAAACTCTAAGGGAACCTCAACGCTGGAACACTGGAACCTTTGAACCTGCTGTTGGGCTGCATGGTTGCAAAGTTGGTTTCATTTGATCAATTTATGCATAGCAACCCCAAGATAGGAAAGTTGGAGACCTTGAACATTGAAACAAAATTTGAAAATGATGAAATCCAGCAAAAGAACGAACCGTATTTTAGCCACAAAGCAATGACCCCGAGTTAGAAGCTGGTTTGTAACCTAATCAAACTATCATCCCAGATTGGTGAGTGATTGTGTGTTGCACGGAGACTTGCCCTATCCAAATTATTGGTCACTTTTTTAACTTCAAACACGATGTCACTGTTTTGTTCAATGAATATACATGAATATACATATATATATATATATACATATTTAGTACGTGTAATTATATATACACATGAATTTGAGGTCATCTTCCAACATATACCACAACACCTAATGTGTAAACACAATAATTACCCTCCAATTTGAGGATTGTGTTCAACATCCATCCATAATTTGTGGTTTATCACTAGGTGTGACAGACCAACCTTGTTGCAGTAGCTCCGCATGGAATTGCTTAAACAATATCAACATCCGTACACTTGCCATTTGGTAATTGAACATAGCTATGGAAACTCACAATTTGCTATAGATCAATATGGATCAATCATCCAGAAATCGGCAAACTCTTCACCATTTTCCATGGCTATGTGAAACTGAGGGAATTTCTGGATGATCCCCATGAGTTGGGCGTGTCCAGGCCAAGGGCTCTCGCATCGCTCGCGCCTATTTGGATCCCATTCTCTTTGCTCAGCGGCTTTGGCCGCACCGAACTTGGATGTTTTGTTGCCAATGATTTTGGGCGCACATACCCTCTGGTGAACATACAAAAAGCTATTGAACATGGCCATAGAAATAGTGGATTTTCCCATAAAAAATGGTGATTTTCCATAGTTATGTTAGTTTACTGGAGGGTATGTGCTGTGACTTTTTTGTTTTGTTTGCTATGAATTCGAGAATCACTATAGTATCTTTGTTTATGCATACATATGCATACATATGCGTCAATTATATCTAGAGATGTATCTATGATATACATTTTCCAAGCACGAAGAGATCAAGAAGTTGGGTTACACTTTGAAAGACAAGTCCGGCACAACCCTCCCCCTAGCAAGGATCAGGGATTTCTTGTCGAAAAACGGGTCCATTTTGACCGAAACCAGCGCCGTCAACTTCCTGAAGCGCTGGAACGAACTCATCCGTGGTGAGGTTCCAGTGGACACGGTGATCATGGTGTTCAAAAAGATCTTTTCGAACTCCGGACTTCTGGCAGACAAAAGCTTCCAAGAGGCGATCCAAAAGTTCACAACATCCCCCCTCCCAAAATTGGACCTCAACAAGAACCCACCGGACCTCACTGAACAAGTGAAAATCCTGGAGACGGCCATCCGTAGGTTCGACGAAGACCATTGGATATGCAATGAACGGCCAACATGGTTCATGGTAGCTTCTTGGGGCAAGACCAAAATGATTCCTGGCCTTCCACAAAATGGTGTTTTGGGATTTGTCTTGAACTACACGAGCATCACAAATTCACAAAATTATAATTAACTCAGTGGACCTGGCAGCTGCTGGTTTTTGTATTTGTTGAAACACAAAAACACATTTTCTTCATGGGTATCTAAGTTTTACAGTATCCATTTCATTGTTCAACTTGTAGTCTCCCTTGCATGACACTTGGTTCCCATTCCTCAGTTACTGTACCAATGGTGTTCGTATTTCGGCACTGGAGGCACATCCAATTATAATCAACAACAGTGGGATCGGTGACCAGCAAGCATACGGCTAGGTGTCCACGGACGGTTTGAACGTCTACCCAATCACTTCAGTGAGGACCGGTTGGCATTGTCAACACATACAAGCTGATAATTATATTGTATACGTAAATTATATAATGTGTATATATAATGAATCTGGACACGTTGTGTTTCTGAGAACGCGTGTCCCCAAATGCGTCTTTTTTTGCGGGTTGTTTAGTGAGGGGATGGTAATGACATATTGCTGGCGAAATAGAAAACTATATGATCATCTTGCATACATATTTAGTTGGGTTTGAACTATAGCCTATAGTTGCATGCTCCTATAATGAAGGTTGTATATCATGAACTAAGCCAGCTATACTTGTTGAGGACTATAACTCCCCGAAATCATCCATTTTAGTAGTTTTTTGAGATCGAACTTGACAATGGATGTTGCCGCCGCGTTGCCACCTCGGATCTCGGACCTCGAACCTCGGACCTCGGATCTCGGTTTCTAACCTCGGACCTACTTGACAATGATGGCTGTTGCCGCCACGACGTTCCCACCTCGGACCTCGGGTCTCGGACCTCGGGTCTCGGACCTCGGATCTCGGACCTCGGGTCTCGTCCCGCATCTCAGACCTCGGGTCTCAGACCTCGGATCTCGGACCTCGGGTCACGGGTCTCGGACCTCGGGTCTCGCACCTCGAACCTCGGACCTCGAACCTCGGACCTCGGGCCGCGCATNTCTCAGACCTCGGATCTCGGACCTCGGGTCACGGGTCTCGGACCTCGGGTCTCGCACCTCGAACCTCGGACCTCGAACCTCGGACCTCGGGCCGCGCATATCTCAGACCTCGGGTCTCAGACCTCGGATCTCGGACCTCGGGTCTCGGACCTCGGATCTCGGGTCTCGGACCTTGTCTCGGACCTCGGGTTGCAGATCTCGAACCTGGGATCTCGGACCTCGGACCTCGGGTCTCGCATCTCGGACCTGGAAGCTGTAAACCTCGGCTCTGGGACCTCGGGCCTCACACGCTGGAACAACGGTTTGGAATGGCAAGCCAGGATGTGATTAATATAACAGATCCATTGTTCGGACAGGTTGAATTGGGGCATTTGTATGATCATATATGCATGTCCANTCTTGCTCGCGCAATTGAAGGCGGTTGAGGCGCGGTAGCACGGTCTTGAGATTGCTTGTTGAGAGCTGCGGTGAAGTTTGTTGCAGTCGACGGCTGTGGTAACTGTGCCAAGTGTTTGGCTTGTTGGATTGGGGCGCTTGTATGATCTTATATGCATGTCCATCTTTGGTCTCATTGATCGATTGTCTTCTGAGGTCTTGGTTTCCTCGCTGGATCTTGCTCGCGCAATTTAAGG
>BGPT01001271.1:165517-178596 GCA_003297045.1 Symbiodinium sp. clade C Y103
TCAGATGCCAGCTGGGTAGCTTGTGTTAGCTGATCATTGCAAAAAGGAGCGGTCTTGGTGTGGTGCTGGTTTGAAGGGTGCACACAGGATGAAAGGGTTAGTCCAACGGTTCGAATTCCGCCTAGCTGGGATGTGGTTTATCATCGTTGAACCGCTCGAAGATGCTGTACATTTGGGGGTCAATGCCTCAGTGTCAGACACACCCAAAACATCTTGTTGGTTGGCAATGGTTATCTATCGCATATCATATCCCATTTCAAATTACTGTATACGGTTGGTTTAGCCAAATGTTTCTCCCATAGACACAGCAAAGTGTCTTGCCTCCCTTGTCGAAGGCGAAGAAGAAACAGAATTGCCGCGGAGAATATCGTCGCCTGGAGAAGCATCACTTCAGGGGTGCAGTTCTACTAATGGTTGGGTTATACAACCATAGTCAAGTTGCAGGATATATCCCACACATTATAGAACCATAGTTTACGGATTCCGCTACGTCAATAGTTGGATTGTATCCCAACGTATGGAGGTTGAATCAATTTCATAGTTATGCCCATTGAAAATATAACCCCCTGGCCTGCACCCCATATTTCAGTGGCTCAAGGGAAGACGATCATGGTGGAAGTGGAACCCCATGGAAATCCATGGAAGACGGGACGGAAGCGGGACCAGGGGGCATCCCCAAACTAGACATTCCAGTGGGGAAGTGATGAACAACCAGCGGATTTTTGAGGTATATACTCAAGTTTTGAGACAAACCCGGATGATTTTGCGGGTGGAAGTGTGTGTGTCAGAATTGGTTGAAGGAAACCAATGCTTTTGAACCCCTGACATTTTGCAGCACAGTTCCTTGGGTAGAAACCAGGGGTTTCCGCAACATTTCCCTGCAACTTATCTATAGACATTATTCATTATTCAGTATTATATATATATATATGTATATATATATATATGTATATGTATATATATATATATGTACATATATATATTTACATATATATATATATATAATATCATATCTCAATAGAAATGATGGAAATGTATCCCATTCTATCCCCATCCAATTATTGCTCTCTATATCCCGTTGCCCTCCCATCATTTTCTTCATCCCTATGATTGTCTCCGGTAATTTGCCCTGAGAAGAATTAGTTAGTTCCTTGGTTAGATCCCCATATTTGATGGTTACTTCCCTAATATTCATTGGTTAACCTCCATGAATCTCTCCCTGGGAGGCTACTGATGGAAAGGTAACAAAATAAAAAGCACCCTGACGTCCAACTCTTCCCAGATTTTCCAAGATTTATCAACTCTCCATGTTTATCAAACAGCCCAAACTATCGAATCTAGAATATTGGTTATCCCAGAAATCAGCACTGTCTTGGTTATCACAATGTTATATCGGTGTAATGGTAGTAGTTAACAGATAAATCAGAAACGAATCATTTCTGGATTCTTTCCCTTAGGCTGGTGGGAATTCACTAATTTATCGAATCTCCATGTTTATCGAATCGTTAAAATTATCAAATCAATTATGATTAATCATCAAATTGTAAAAACATCAGATCTAGATTGGTTATCCCAAAAACCATCTGGTTTGGTGGTAAAAACATCATCACTACATTGGTTATCACATTGTGATGTTGGCATAATAGTAGTAGTTAAAAACATAAAATCAATCCATGTTCCCCATGACTTCTTTCTTCCCTCCTCCACGAATAGCTTTGCTTCGAGGCCTTGTGGCCTCAAGAGAGGGCAGCCTTCAGACCAAGCAGCAGCAAGCGGAAGAATCACTCCGCAGCTGGGCCATTTTTTTAAACATGGTAAATGGGAGGGTGAATGGCTTGTCACGCAGACACCAAGATGACACATACAAGTTCTATTGTTTTTCTGGTACATGACTGGTACATGACACTGAAAGTGGGTGAAAAGAGATGATAACTTCGAAATATGTTTAGTCCTCCAAGAAAGGCAAACAGATATCGTAACACATGTCGACACATGTCAGATGTTTGTTTCTTGTACACCCCCTCAATGGACCACGCCCATCCTGTGATCAGAAATCCAGCCACTAGCTCCAAGGCGATGTGCAGGAGCGATTCCTGCAGATGGAAGACGAGTTGAAGCGAATGGAGGGTAGCATTCAGGACCATCACAACTGGGAGTCCCTGGCAATTCAACAGTTTTCCCATGGAAGCCATGGCCGCCATGGCCCATAGAGTTCGATGATTTTAGCCGTTTAAAATGGTGATTTTCCATAGCTATGTTAGTTTACTGGAGGGTCATGTGGTAAACCCAACACAAGACCATCTTGATTTTGCCAGAAATGGCTGGGTATCAAGCATCCATTTCAGAAATTGGGAGGTTATTACCACATTTTATGGGGTTGATCTCAAAAAGGGGAATACTCCAAAATTCAGATGACTCTATTTGTCAGGAAAATGATGATACGCACTGAGGTTCCAAGGTATCCAAGTTTGAGATATACCCATGTATAGCAACCAACAATAATACGATATTTGGGTTTGTCCAAGAATTGGATTCTCCAAGAATTGGGTGTATGTAACCCCAATTTGTGGCCTTTGCAAAATGGGAAAACATGTCGATACACCAATGGATTTGGGGTGTACCTTGGTTTTGGACAAAGCTATATAAATCGGAACATTTTGCCCGCAAATTCTGGCGGTGAACTAATGAAATTGGATCAAGGATGCTTTGGTATGATCGGGAATGCCGCGATGTTTTTTTCTGGGTATGCTTCTCATCCATGATTCGTTATTTCCCACGGTCGCACAAACTGTCATGGCTTGCTATTATTCTTGACTTTTATTTTATCATACTTCACCTTCGCCTTCACCTTCGCCCTCACCTTCGCCTTCACCATCGCCTTCACCATCGCCTTCACCATCGCCTTCACCATCGCCTTCACCATCGCCTTCACCATCGCCTTCACCATCATCACCATCATCACCATCATCACCAATATCACCATCATCACCATCATCACCATCATCACCATCATCACCATCACCACCATCATCACCTTCATCACCATCATCACCATCATCACCATCACCACCATCATCACCTTCATCACCATCATCATCATCATCATCACCATCATCATCATCATCACCATCATCACCATCATCACGATCACCATCATCACCATCATCACCATCATCACCATCATCACCATCATCACCATCATCACCATCATCACCATCATCACCATCATCACCATCATCACCATCATCACCATCATCACCATCATCACTATCACCATCATCACCATCATCACTATCATCACTATCACCATCATCACCATCATCACCATCATCACCATCATCACCATCATCACCATCATCACCATCATCACCATCATCACCTTCATCACCATCACCATCATCATCATCATCACCATCATCATCGCAATTGCAATAACAATAATAATGATAGCAAACAACAATTGATGTAGAATATACATATATCTAACGATAACAATACCACTGGTACTAACAATAATCATCACCATTCATCATCATCATTCATCATCATTCATCATCATTCATCATCATTCATCATCATTCATCATCATTCATCATCATTCATCATCATTCATCATTCATCATCATTCATCATCATTCATCATCATTCATCATCATTCATCATTCACCATTCATCATTCATCATTCATCCTCATATGATGGTATGATCATCATCACCACATGTTCCTTTTCCCATCCCCGCGCATCAGGAGTTAGACAACTCCGTAGAGAAAGCCACGGAGCTTCGCAAAGCCGAGCGTTCCTCGGATCGAATGCTGGGCCACTGGTGCCATTGGGGGGGCACCTCAAAGTCATGGAATAGTATGGGATCCTGGACACCTCAGAATTCTCGAACATTTCGGAGAACTATGGGTTCACTTTTCTAATTTGATGGGCAAGAGAAAAGCACCGAAAAACGGTTATCATCGAACTCCATTTTCAGACTAATCCGCATGGAGTACGCCAACATTGCTGTGGAGTTCTGAATATTGGAGACCAGCTTTGGGTGAATGGGTCAAGGCGTTGATCATCCGCCATTAAGAAATCCCCACTGGAGGAACACTGGAGGAAAGAAAACCCTGAATGTTCATAAGATTGCAGTATGATGACGGTTATTGTGAACTTGAACAATAGATAAACCATGATAACCCCTACAGAAGTGTCATTTGGCAAAATGCATCACATTTTTTCTGCTAGGATATAGTTATACTATGTTATACTGAGTTACACTTTTACCATGAGTGCATTTTCCCCGTTGCAAATGATCCGAGGATCACTTTTTTCGTCTGGCCACAGTCGTTGGAGTCCCAGGTCTCAGGCACAGCGAGTTGAAGTCACACTCCCTGCAGACCCAGGAGGGGCTGCCCTGGCAGGGGGTGAAGATCCTTTAGTAACCTAACATTGAATGGATTGGTTAATGGGAAAATCTACAGGAAACCCCTATATTTCATGGGAAAATCCATGGTTTCCTGTAAAATTTCCCTCAAACCAATCCCATGAAACATAGCTATGGAAAATCGCCACTAGGTAAATCAGCTATCAAAATATGGCCATCTGTACCATAGCTATGTTAAATTACCCTAGGGTACCAGTGGTTGCCACCATGACCGTTAGGATCCAGCTATCACATTGGAATGTAGCTCGTCGCCGCTGGCGACCAGGAGATGTTGGAGACCGCCGAGAAACGCCTTGAAAGGACCTTTCTGAAGCGTGGCGATGGGTCCTTCTTAGAAGAGGCCCTCAGGGTGGTGGGATTGGGGAGGTGGCAGAGTGGGAGCCAAGCACCATAAGTTTTGTTTTTGTTTGCATGAGAAATGCGAGTGGAGTGGAATATGCGGGATCTATTCTGGTTTTGAGGTTGTTTCCTCGCATCTGATTGGAGTTGTGCCCAATGTGATTCAGGCTTGAGTTGATTCTAGTGACTATGACTAGAAGTCCCGACCTCTCGAACAAAAGCCACTTGGAGCCCTTCTTCATTGGTTTGCCCAACACATGCGCAAACAAAAATCAAAACGTGGTGGATACCCCAATTCATGTCCACTATATAACAGATGGGGAACATGTGTCGTTAAACCCTTGGGATGGAAGAATGACATAACCTGCATTTTTCATACAAAAGCTGTAGCTTTTTGGTGCAGGTGTCTTCCCGCTTCCATCAGCTCGACACCTCAGCAGCCCAGTCGCAGCGTGCCCTGGGAGCGACTTGGCTTGCAGCGTGATGACGCAAAGGACGAAGACCTCCATAGATGGTCTCCAAATTGGATAGATTGGATTTAAACTTTAAACCAACCAAAAATGGTTACGTAATGGAAATATCATGGGATATGAATGGGATATGAATAGGATATGAATGGATTTATCATGATTTACCCTCTGGGAATGAAACGTGGTTTGCTGGAGAATCTGCCATTTAGTTCGTTGATTTTCCCAGCCGTGAACCTCCATTATACCTCCATTGATCGTGGATTTCCACTTGCAATGTTTGATTACCGGAGGGTAGCCATCAAGCCAACAATTACTGGAATAATATGATGGGAGATAATCTCCATTAAATTAGCATAGATATACGGAAAACCCACTATGTGTATATCATTTTCCTTGGGCATCACTGCGGCATCACCATGGGTTTTCCGTATCTATGTGGATTTACCAAAGGGTACCCCAACAGGTTTTAGACGATGACTTTCCCATGGAAAACTGCTGGGTTTCAGGTGGTTCCATGATCGTTCCCAGCTGTTTTGGGGGACCCCCAAAACCACCAAAATATGAGTCATTCCTATTCAGGAATAGAATGGTTTGAAAGGAGGGCCAATTTATTTGAGGACAATCAGTGACACAGACTCTTCTTCTGCGTTAATGTTCTCGAGGGTCGTTCAATTCACGACGAGGTAAAACCTTATTTTGCACATGAGAATTAGCGAGCGAGGACAGTAATCACGGGGAGCAAACTAAGACACGAGGGAGACGAGGTAAGAATTAAAGTAATTTGGCCAGATGGTTAATGGTTAACCATTATTAATCAGTACTGAATAAAATAATTGACTAATAATGAATCAATAATGAGTTGAGAATGGTTAATAATGGTTAATCATGATTAATTATTGGTTAATTAATGGTGGTTAACGGTTAATCATTAATTAACCACCAAAAACTCTTGTTAACTCATCCCCCGGGGATGACCCTACCGAGGTGACTAGGTTGCTTCAGCGCATCCTGGACGACGTGAAGCTGGAGCTGCAGGAGGCAGAGACGACGGAGAGGAAGGCGGAAGCGGAGTACCGGGGCTTCTTGAAGGACCCGGTTGGGCTGGAGGTTGGGTTCCCGTTGCTGGGAAAATATCGGAGAATCATCCGAAAAAAAAAAAAAACATATTGATGGCTGCAATTGATATGGCTGATATCTGGAAAGTAGGAGTAGTTTGCCCAAGCTGATGAAAATAGAGGAATTTCGTTTGGGTAGACTGGCTGGTGATCATAGTTGGCAATGGGAAAATCTGAAGAATCCCGTGTAGTGGGACATGACCTACAAATGGATACAAATGGACAGAGAGGGATTTCCATTGCCATGTTTGAGCACTCGAGGGGGCATTGTGAATAGCCGGTTCTAACCATTCATGACCTACATGAGCTGTCTATGGCTCAAAACCAATTATACGTATACCGTATACCATTTTTTTTTTTGGCATGAACATCCATTTGCCAGCTGTTTTGATTTTCACCAGGGGTACAGGGTTTTGACGCTTGCCCAGATTAAATCTACCCCATTTCTGGACCAAGCTCTGAGGACGCGGCCGCAAAACGCTCGGAGGAGAAGTTTGCGCTCGTGCAGAAGCGAACCCAGAAGGTGCCGACGATTCCTGAAGACAAGTTGTGATCCATGAATATGCATGAAGTGCATACAGTTTACATTCTTGTCTCTAATTCTCTCTATTATGTACAGTATATTATAATATACTCTAACATATGTATACACAATATATATATATATATACATGTATAGTACTTAGTACTGTATAGTGTAGTAACAATATATATATATATATTATTGTACTGTACGTACGCACTTGTGCCTGAGTTGTATGAAGTTGTATCCTCTTGGCCATTGTACTGGGGTACCTTAAGTCTCCTCAAAGATTATCCATGGAACCCCGTTTCGAACCATGATGGGGCAAGTAGCCCGAACTTGGCCTTGATATCCACCAGCAAGACCATCAATAAACAATACCCTCAGGCCCTGGGGTAATCAAACGTGGCAGTGGAAAATGGTCGCTTTATAGATTATTTTCAAATCAGTAAAAGCCTCCATGTGTAGGGGAATTCCATGGAATTCCATGGATTTCTCATTGCTACGTTTGATTACGGGAGGGTAATGCTCATGGTTCTTCAGTTCATCAGTATTCAATCCATCATCACTTGGACAAGCATTCTGGGTTACAGTGAACATGTACGTATTTTCCTGATTGACATTTGTTCAAGCGTTCATTTATGTTAATTTCTCTGTTTGTTTTTCCATCCTACTTGGGCTGATGAACCCAAGTTCATCTTTTGAGATGGGTTGAAACGTGTGGACTCGAATAGGTTGAAGGGAAGATTTGATGGGAAAACCCATGACCTTCCTTTGGATTTGCCTTTTGTAAATCGATCTATTGATGGATCCTCCAACCTGAGATTGTCTGGACCCTTCATGGACGCAGTGGTTGAAGGCTACCTTGGCGGCAGAGCTGCAAAACTCCAAGGTGCTGCATGTGCCTGGGCAGCAGTTGGCCCCAAAGTGTCTCCAGAATCACAACGTTGAGATATGATGATGATGATGATGATGATGATGATGATGATGATGATGATGATGATGATGATGATGATGATGATGATGATGTAATGATGATGATGATGATGATGATGATGATGATGATGATGATGATGATGATGATGATGATGATGAGGCGGAGGAGGAGGAGGAGGAGGATGAGGATGATGAGGATGATAAGGATGATGAGGATGATGGTGATGATGATGGTGATGATGATGATGATGATGATGATGATGATGATGATGATGATGATCATGATCATGATCATGCTGATGCTGATGCTGATGCTGCTGCAGAATGTGAGTGTAACTATAACAGTTAATATGTGGCATGAGACGGTATAAGATGGGTCCCAGAACGGATGTAGCCAACCAGAATCTGGTTTGTGGATGTTAGTGGTCGGTGGCTTTGTCTCAAGTTCTTGCGGGATAGAGACTTCCAGCAGCTGGGGTCATCGCCAACATGGCATGATTGGTGATTTGAACATGTGGAACCTTTGACGAAAAGAGATTCCAGGGGATGTAGGAACCTATCTTGTAGCTATAGACATAGTCTTTAGGATTATCCCATAGAGGTCTGAGATGATTTTCAGCCAACTCACCTGGATTTCACCCCGCGGAACAGCAGGCTGCCACCAAGAAAGAAGAGTTGGCAAACCAGGAGCATTGTCAGCTGCAAAGACCCTCATTTTTTTTTAAACGCCACTAGTTTCAGTGGCGGGGTGCTGAATCTTTGGGGATGCACTAGTTTCAGGATTTTCAAGTTCGCCTGTTTTGCCTGTCTCGTGTTGTGTCCCAATTTTGGGGCCACGGTGTGTGCTGAGCAAATTGTTTACTTGGTATTTTCAAAAAATGCATCGAGATGGCACAGGCACACTATGACACATGATATTTTTCTTTTAACAAATCCGTAGTTGTTGGAGGTGTTTTAGCACCTGATATTACCTGTTGGCATCCCCAAACTTTCCATGCAGGAATACAGGCTAGCTGTGGACAAAGACTGTGCCACGTGCTCAGAAACTGCTGGTTTACCTTCGTGATGGAACCTATAGGTATTACAGGCAGCACAGGAGTCACGTAAATTTTCATGAAGTATAAGGTATAAACAAACCCATAACTTTAACATTTTTCAAGTAATAAGTGTAGACATGTCGCTTCAAACATACAAGCACACACATGATGCATTCCTCTAGCCAGAAACTGCAATCGACGGGTCGGGTTCACTTCCCTGTCAAGGATCAAGCAAAGTCTATCGGTTTTTTGTTGTCATCGTGGCATTAAATGATACCAATCCAACTGAGGCACCCAAATTGGTATCATTCATGTAAAGTGGTAGTGATATCATTGACAAGAAAACACGATGCTGCCCGCCCGAAAGGGAGTCACCGAGGAGTGGCTGCTAAAGAGCTGGAAGGATCGCGTTGGAGCCCGAGATCGTGAAGTGGAGGTGCCCGGAATTCGCAGAAGGTTAGTATATTGGTTGGCTCATCTTGGTGGATGGCCCTGGTGGCCCAATGTTATACCAACATTTGGAACAAAGTCGATGAATGATGATGAATGAACCAAGGGATGATGATCTGGGTTGTTCAATTGGGAGGTGTAAGTTCCAACGCATTCATCAAGTCGTTGGGTTATCTAGAACAATTTCGGTGTAGAACAAGGACCTTTGAGGTCTCCAAGGTCTCCAAGCGTTTTTGGATCCAATGCTCTTGGCAGGCTTTGAGACAAGCCAGGGCCACCTTGAATGCGCAGGCCAGCTCGCAGGCACACCTTGAGCCGTTTTCAGGGCCAGGATTTGAAGTCTCTGATTTTTTTCTTTGTAGGAACACCATTAAGAACCCCTTGGACATGTCACCCTTGGGGCCTCGGGACCAGGAGCTCTCCCTAGCTTCGCTGGTAGTGATCTCAGTAGGGGCTATAGCAAGTTTTGGTGCTGCAGCAGCTCCAAAGACTGGGAAACTATAGGAAAAGTGGGCTGGTCACGAGTTCTTGGTGAATGATTTTTTGGATTTTGTGGGAGGTTAAATTAAAACCTTCTTAGGCATTTTCTTTTTCGGAGGAAGTTCTTCTTACGGAGGCCCGCGTAATGATGTGGGGTTCCATCATGTTCCACATCATGGTTGAGGGGATTCTGACAACGCGGTACCTGCTGAGGACGAGGTGCCAACTGGCAACCTGCGGGGTTCTGGTTTGTGAAAAAAAGGTGTGAGCCGAGCTGCAGGGGTCAGGAAGATTCTGGATCAGCCAGATCTGAACAGCCACCTTGAAGCGACCGGCTCGGCACTCTTCGAGTATCTCAACGTAGCATCAAGTACCATGATTGAATCATGTTAAATCCCTCCTAAATTCCAGAAAGTTAGTTATTAGCCATGGTTAGATCCCTCATAACTAATCATGGTTAATCCCATCATGGTGAACGCACCATGGTTAGATCTACCTAAAAGGACACGTTGAACCACAGCCTCTGAGGTTGGATGCAGCTGGCCTGGGTCGTGAAGAAATTGCCATGGCCTTGGAAGCCTTGGGACGGACGCTTGAGCTTTTGCAGACTGAGACGTTTTTTTCACGTAGCTTTCAAAGCAAGACTGATAGTACTTTATGAATCTGTATGATACTTGATGTTAAACGTACCTAAGTCCAAGTGAATTTAGAATTTGATCCACATCTTTGGGATTGGGGGTAAAACGCTGATTCTTGTATAGTCTTTTTGTTGTACATACCAGACATTATGTATTTGGAGAGTAGGTTTCAGCTGCAGCCAGGTCGATGGTGGATGTGATGTGCATGGGTGTCTTGGTGGTGACCCTGTGCTTTTCCATGTACAGGCCGAGATTCGATGAACAGAAAGATGAAGGGATGGGATCAGATGTAGGGACAACATCATGAAACATGAAAACATGGGCTTGTCTCAAAATTTGAAAGCCCCATGGTTTTCCATCAGAACATGGTAAACATACATGTTTATCCCCTGAATTGGGTCAAGCATCCCAGTGAAAGCGAGGAAGGGCGGAACCATTTAAGCGCTTATCACGTATCCTATCAATGGCCCCATTGAACAACGCCTCTTGAGGGGTAACCATCCCCAAATGATCTTCAGGCTGCCTCCTACGTAGACGCAAAGGAAATACGTGGAAATCCAGAATTTGAAATGACGAGGAACAATATGTGGACCTCCAGACATGGCAAGTTATCATTTAGATTTGGCGGTGAATTTTGAAGTTTCTACTGTTCAGTTGCTTCGATGAAATACGTTGGACCAATCCCATCCCCCCCTAGCATTGAACACCCCATTGTGTGGTCCCAGATTGATGGTTTCATCATTTCATCCCTTACTACTGTAAACATCTATAAACCATGGTTTCTCCGGGGTGTTTAAGGACTGAACGGATCACATGGGATATGGTGTGCCTATGCAGGAAGTATGTCCTTGTGGAGATGGGTCTGGGGCAGTGGCTGCTTGTTGGCGCCGAAGTGATTCACTACTTCTTGTACTACACGGTGAAAGGCGGGACTCAACGCCCTCCAAAAACTCGGGCTGGTGTATGCTTTGGGTGTGCTAAAAATTGGATATACCCCTCAAGATATGGCCATCTTAGTAGAGAAGATGGTGAGTTTTATCGTCAACTTGGGTGATTTTCCCTGCAATTTTCAGGTGCCAAAGCAATTTTTTCAGCTCAATGAGGTGAACCGTTTGGGGCCGTTTTGGTGATGAGAAATCGCGGCAGGCGTCATTGAAGTCACTGAAAAGGTTGACCTGGGCAACACCGTCAAGGGCGACGAGGTTCCGGCTGAAGTATGTGCTGGGGATGATGCCTGATGTGAGTGAATAAATATATAATATATTTGTATACTGTACATATTACAATTTGCATATGGTCATTTCAGTAGATACATGTACATGTCTAAATATATGTAGTATATATATAATTATATATATATATATTATATATACAGTACACACTGTATACACTTAGCTAACTCAGAAAACCGGCTGACACCTGCTCTCCAATTCCTCATCCCCATTGCAAAAACGCCGCGTCCAAGTTGCGTCAGGAGACCGACATTTCCAGTGACGAGAGCAATGGAAGCAGCAGTGACAGCGAGGCTGGGACCAGGGTAGAGGAGGCCAATGGTATCCAAGGGTTTTTCAAGTTGCCAGGGAAGAACAAATTGGTTTCACGGGACTTTATGGTGATTGAATGAGGATTTAATGGTGATTTACTGGGATTTAGTGGGATTTAATGGTGATTGAATGGGGATGAACCATGCAAAGTGAGGATTTCACTATATCAAAAATGTGGGGTAAATACTGGGTACATCAATTTTCATCATTGTTATTGGTTCATTGGTTGCCACGTTTGATGAAACCAGCGGGTATATATCCTGAAATTCCATGAAATCCCATTAAGATCTATGAAATCCCACAAGGTAAGGCCCTTCAACGATAGCTAAGCAACTATCCTACTTGGGGGTGCAGGCCAGGGGTGATCTTTATGGGTATAACTCTAGTAATGAGCTCCATAAGCTGGGATGGACACCCTGGAACTATGGTTATACAACCCACTTAGCAGTGGAACTGCACTGCACCCCCAAGTTATTGGTTATATCCTTATTCTGCAACTACCCAAAAAAATATGAAATGATGCTGATTCCATCAAATGTATATATATATATAACCCCTTCCCGAGTTCATATGAAAAAAAACAACAACAAAACCATGGTGGTTTAGTTGGGGGAAGAATCTACATATGTGTGACCATAGAAAGGGGTGTTTAATATTTGGGGGATGGCTACAGCTTGGATGTGCATCCCAGATAGGATCCGTGGTTGAGAACCTGTATAAACCCCCATATAAAACCCATATACAAGTGGGGTATAATATGGTCATTGCCCACTTTCTAAGTGGGTTTTACACATTCTTCATTTTCTTGTATATATATATATGTCTTATATATAATATATATATACATCAGATGTAGTACATATACTATTACTGTCTCCTGTCACTTTTCCTACTGTCATGGATTCTGTCGCGTTTTCTTGCCTTCAGCAGTGATTCGGGTCCATTTTAATTGTTGACGATGGATAAAAACCTGTGAAATCCCGTGTGTTGGGCGATGCATACCCATAAATCCCAGAAAAAAATGGTAAAACAGGGATGCTGGGACTGTTTATGTTAATATGTTGCCTGTTATGTTTTCTATGTTTATCTTCAATGTTTCTTCCCCGTCTTTGA
>BGPT01001272.1:14495-51648 GCA_003297045.1 Symbiodinium sp. clade C Y103
CATCCCTCTTCTGAGGCACGTTTTGTATTGCAAAACACAGCATTTCGTGCATCCGCTAACTTTCAAAAACGCATTTCGTGCGAGACTTCCCTCAAAAACCAAACGTTGAAGATGTGAAAACAAAGCTTTCGTGCGAGACTTCCCTCACAAACAGAAAGTTGAAGTTGTGANCATTTCGTGCGAGACTTCCCTCAAAAACCAAACGTTGAAGATGTGAAAACAAAGCTTTCGTGCGAGACTTCCCTCACAAACAGAAAGTTGAAGTTGTGACAACGAAGGTCTGCGGCAGGCTGGCTGGCAGGGCCAGCGCTGCGACGACGCGTCGGTCGTGCAATCTCCTCATCATTTCGTTGTACATGGTGATGATGTTGTGAAGCATGACATTAAGGTGCTCCGGAGCTGCCAAACTGCTATCTGCTGACATGCTGGCGACAAACTGACGATTGTCTGTGCTGCCGGACCTTGTATAAGGCACAGAGCTTGTCTGGGTTTTGCTGGATATGCTCAAAAGCCTGCTGGAAGAGGTGGCAAGCGGTGACGTGAGATGCTGTTGTGAAACCATGCTTCCCAATTGCGCCACTTGCGAATGCAGGGGCGTCGTCCTTCTCACATTCAGCCACGGTGTGGAACTTGCGCCACAAGCTTTGCGCTTGGGTGTCCAAATGGATTGGAGATGTGTGGACGTTGCGAGAATCCAGTGTCTGCCCCATGAGAGTTGCCAAGGTACCCAGCACATCCAATAGACAGCGTGCCGCGCCTTGAAAAGTCACATGCGGCTTCCCTGGTGCAGGCTCTGGGATTTTGGTCGGCCAAAGCAATGTGGGGCAACTAGAAAGCAGTACAGGATGCAGGAAGAAATCCAAAAAAATCCCTAAACTAAAACAAGCTAAATAAATTGCCCTCCATTTGGGATGGGCCTAACATTCATGGGATAACATGGGATAACCGGGATTACCCAGTCAGGTGTTGGGTCATAGCTCATGAAAAATATACAGAAATTATGATTGGATGACTTGTTGCTGTTCACCATCGATTTTGGGGAATTTCTGCGAAAATCTGCGAAATATATTGGGATCCCCTTTGGAAATTTCTAAAGAGATGTGTCTGAAAATGGGCCCCACATGGCCTCACAATTCATGGCAATTGTGGGGATAGTGATGATTCACCAGAGGACTAAGGGTACCCGATTTTCCAACAAACCACATGCCGAGAGAATTACTGGATAAGGTGAGATCAACCAGTTACCTGACATCTAAAGCTCAGCTAGCCTCCGCGAATCAAACATGGCAGTTCAAAATCCCTTATTTATAGATGTCGTTCCCACTAAAACCATCTAAAACCTCCATTCATAGGGGATTTTCCAATTGCCATGTTTGATCACAGATGGTAAATCAAGAACAAGTAATCCAAATGGAGATTTCATCATCTCGTGTTGCCCGCTCTTTGTTGGTAGCTGTCCGGTAGCTGATCTTTTGACTGTGGATGACTGTGGGGTAAAACATATCCACCATGCTCCATAGGTTATCTCACCATCTTTGAATCTCTCTTGCTGAGGCAATCCCCAATCCCCACCTCTTCCTGATCAAGCCCATATATGTCATTCATCATCTTTAAAATTCTGCAATTCACCGTGCATCCTCTCTACTTTACCCATGGAAAAGTTTTTAATTTCATCCATTTTGATCCACCCAAAACATGTTTTTTTTTCCACCCGTCCCTTGGGAAAGGTCCCCCTCTCCTTGGCTCCCACGGGCCACGCATCCGCCCAAGTACCACCTCTGGGATCTCCATCATCTCCTGCGCACGGGCCACCAGCTCCAGAGCCTCGTTCACCTCGTGGGTGTATAAACCTGGCTGCGCATGGATCGAATCGCAGTGAATCGCAGTGAATCGTTTAGGATTCATCGGGATTCTCATGGATGATGATGGGAGTTGGTTGCAATGTGAGAGATCTAAGATCCAAACGTGGTGTGGGACATGGGGGATTTTGTTTGCCCATATTTTTTGATGAAGTTTGAAGGCAACTAATGGGATCATCCGCACTTTTTGGAAATGCTCAGTAGTGCCATGGGCCCAGCCCTACGCTAATGGTCATCATCAGTCAGAAATCGTCGATCCTTTGCCCCCACAATGAGCTCCTAGTTTTGACACAAATCAGGAACATAATTACTACATAGTACCACATCTTACAAACATATTACTTCTAACTCACACTAGAAAACAAAGTGAACCAACTATAGACTATAGATGACTATAGTAATTCACACTGAATGGAACAACCCATACTGTCAGTAGTAAACGAGACATGTTGCATAAAACCTTGGTCCCCTGCCACTGTACCTTTCCCAATCATCGAATTTTGGATAGCAGTTCGCAGCCGCAACAAAAGGCCACCATGATTTCTTCCCCAACTTGCCGCCCAGGAGCGTGATTCTGCCAGCAGCAAATGCGCTAGCACCTCGCAGGAAGCCAAAAATTGGCGCTTGGAAGGGTGGGCAGTTTCAAAGGCAGTTTTTTCTTGGCAGCAGAAATAGATTCGGGCGTTTGGCGTTTGAAGATGTGGTTCCTTTTGAAGTTAGGGATTTTGAAATACGCACTTGGGATATATTTAAGGTGAAGTGAACCAGCTCTATACACCACTTCCAATGCATTCCAAGAAGCAAATGTTGCCATAAGCTTAGAATGATACATACAAATTTATGTGAAAGTCAAGGATGCTCCCAAAAAATGGATGATTTGTCACCTCATTTTCCCACCCAACTAGCTATGAGGAGCTGTTCCTCAGGTCACCGTCACCAGCGTCCCAGGCACCACCATGCCGGGGCATCCCAGCAGCATCTCACGTTGATACACCGGTGGCAGCGTGGCCAGGAAGAAGGCCTCGCGCAACGGCGGACGTCGCTTCTCCTGGGGCGCTGGTGACGGGCCTCATTTGGAAGTGCTGAAAACGCTACGATGTGTGCATCTATGATATCTATGTGCATTAAATGAATCCATCTATCGTCTATCGATCGATCTGATCTGATCTGATCTAATCTTTATCTTCATCCTTATCTTAGCTATATATACATATACATGTAATGGATATGCTATGATGCCATTGCAATGAAGTACAATAGAGATGAGATACTCACTTTTATGGATAACATATCTATGATCCTGGGTAACGTACCTCCGACCCAAACGACCCACAAAATGGGATGTTAACCAACCACAATTTGAATTGAACCCATGAATCATGAATCTGCTTGGTAAGTGGCTACGATCACATATCACATGCCGTCATATGCCATCTCAAACAGCTCGGATGCAAATTCAAGTGCAGTTTGGTACTTGGATGACTTGGAGAGTTTTTTTTTTTTTTTTGTGGCAGTAACTTGACAATAACTGGGTCAAACCCACTATCGGCTATGAGGGTTTGCAATTCATTCTCTATTGCATGTAACAAAAACCTCCAAGCACCCATTGACAAACGGGCACTCCAAAAGAAATGGCAAATCCCCACTTTTAGTCGCTACAAATGGAAGATATTCTGCCAGGGTTTGGCAAGCCATGTTGAGGGATAGTCACAGACTGGGGAGGCGGGGAGGGGATGTGACCCTGAGGATTCTACATGTGAAAAGCGTGTTTTATTTTTAAAAAATGCGGATTTACCTTCCAGGAATCTGGATGATTTTAATGGGACAATGCGTAGTGTCGGGCTATTCTGAAATCCCCAGTTCTAAGAAATGCTCTCGAACTTTCTATAGTGAATTTTAATACTGTTCGAAATGCTCACGAATCACCGATACTGTGGGGGTATCGGCATCACACGTCACCAATTATAGTTACAACATGCTACAAATATTCTACACATATTATTGAAAATCCCAGAAATTGTTTAAGGCAAATCTACTTTTGGAGTAAAACCATGGTTTCCGGTACATTGTTAATGAAACTTATCCACTAATGAAGCAAGGGCAACCCGGACTTACTCAAATCCACATTTTGTATCAACTCCTGGTAGTAGCCCCTCAGGCGCATCTGAAATTGCGCACAGCTGATGGAATGGTCGAAGCATTGCTCGCCAACACACCAGTCCAAACGAAACTCCGACGGATAGGTGGCCTGGCCAAAACAACAAACGCTTCTAAAGTTTTTGGCAACGCTAAATGGTAGCACGTACTGGCCTATAGGGTAAATTAGGTGCAATAGTGTATGATTGATAGAATCTATCATTCTTGATGCGTGCCTCCATTGTAGGTGATGGTCCAATGTTTATGCGTCATTTTTAAACATAGGCTAGCTAGAAGGGATGTACAATACAGTAAGGTACAGCAAGTGTTGAGTCAAAGATTCATTCTACTGGGTCGATCTTCGCCATTTAGATTGCACAAATCGATCTTGAAATTCTGAGTTTAAACATGGACAGCGTCCAGCCGGACCCCTCAACTACCCCCACCTGCGCTGCCACCCGCGCCGGAAGCAGGGCCACCGCCCAAAGGTGAAGGGGGCGCATGGCGAAACATGGATCGTTGGTGGCTAAAACGTCATGAGTTTCAAGAAAGCCAGTAATGGGGTGGTGGTTGTGACCCAAAGAACTTATTCTGAGTTGGATCTATACCGTCTCAAATTCGTTGCGAAGATCTGCGAGATTGAACAACTGCGGTCAATGGGTTCTTGAAATCCACCTGCAAAGAAGGACCATTGATGAAGCACTTGAGCTCGTTTCAAAGGTCGGCTCAATTCCAGGAGGTTCTGATTGAAGTTCGTTCAGTTCCAGTTTCGGTGCTGCCATGGATCTGCTGCCCAAATGTTTGCTGCTTGAACTGAGCCATTTGACCGTTTTTTGGGGGGTGATGAGTTTGTTGACTATATGTTATTTTTGAATCTCCGTTTGCTTTTTGTCTTGCTTGCACTCTCACTATGATGAACCTGATGAGCAGGCACTGTTGGCAAATGAAAGCCTGAAAAAGGTTTGCTGCTGATCCCATAGATTTATGTTAGGGACAAAGAAATTCTGCGGCGCAATGGTTGGAAGAGCACATCAACAAAGTGCTTGGTGGATGTTCTCTGAATCATCCATTTTTTATGCTGAAACTGCGTTTTTTTCCGTTTGACACACTACCCTACCCGTATATTCCTGCTCAGGCAATGTGAATGAAGATCAATTCAACAACATTTATCAAACCATGGATTATTCAATAGAGCGGCCCCTCTTTTGGGAGTCAATGACCGTTGCTGAATCTGTCCTGTGTGCATGGACCTGAGAATTTGCAGGCAAATAGCCAATTCCCTCACTAAGCTTCGAGGAGAATATGTGTGCACAGTATCTATGGCAGGGGACAAACCATCCCCAACAAATATGTATGTTGTAGTTGTTGTTTTTGCAATGGGTCGGTTATTGGGTTACTTATGTGTGGTTTATGACCCAGCTAATTACGTCGCTTGGCCATGGAATTAGTTTACTGGTCAATAAGCTGGTTCAAACCCACAAAATAACCCACCCGAACAGGTGGTGGGACACCCATGCCGTGATATAACCCACTTTTGATCTACGATTAACTACACATGGCCCATGAAAATAGTCAGATCCCCCGAATATTCAGCACCCCCTGAAAACACGGTAAATGGTGGGGGATGCAACCACATATTATGACTGGGACGAAGTGAAGAAATATCCAAAAAAACAAGTGCAGCGTGGGACCATAAAATGGGGGTGTTGAATATGAACAGAGGATGGGAGGTCGCTCCAAAATGCTTCCACCATACTGGAATCAACTACAGTAGTAAGTGGGCTTTAACCCATCAAACAACGCAGTTACAAGAGTCTTTCCAACCCAGTTATGATCACACTTGACCAACTATTGGAATCAAAAAAATATGAAAAAGAAACAAAATCCAACAAACCATGGCCCAAGGACCGCGCCACGCCTTCGCTGTCGTCCTCCGGCGCCACCGTCAACCGACAGGCGCCCGCGTGTCCTGCGTCGGAGGAGGCATCGCGCTGGAAGTCGGCGCCGAACATGCTTTCGAGCACCTCAAGCAATGCATAGCCTCTGGTAAACTAACATAGCTATTGAAAATGGCCATTTATAGTGGATTGTCCCATTGAAAATGGTGATTTTCCATAGTTATGTTAGTTTACCAGAGGGTATTGGCAGCAACCATGGGGATTTCAGGAAAAAAGCAATTGTTGAAACAGATGCTTGGTTTCGATGGAATCCTTGGAGCGCCCCTGGTTTTTCATAGGCCAGGGTGGGTCAGAAGTCTTGCACCGGCTTCCCTTGAGCGATTTCCACCCACGTATGATTGCTTATATTGCCTCAGAGCCCGCATTTTTTCCAATATCAAGCAACTTTAGAATGTTGATGAGCTTATATATGCCTCCCGACTAGTGGATAGTGAAACTACCAAAATATCCCTCATCTTCTTACCAGGTAGGTCACCAACCTTGGTTATCTGGGCCTCACCTCCAGCTCATCGGCAGCCTCATCTGACAGCGTCATGGCGGAAAACGTTGCACTGACAGAGGTCACGTTGCCCCAAAAATATCGCAAGGTATAGCAAGGTCACCATGGAGACATGACTCAAGTGCTTGGAGATATACAGATAAGCCACGTTGATGGAAAAACTGTCTGGACGTTTTTTTTCCAGGTCCCAAGCTTGCACAGAATCCGTTTCTACGTCAAAATGAAAACCATGGGTTGCTTGGGTGCTTGCTGATATTGAGCATTCCTCTTGAAATTAAACATGGGACCTAACAGTGGTTTCCAAAAAAAATGTATTCTAAAGGGTCTATCACGAGGTTCGCTAGAACGATGTCATCTTGTGACAACATCACTTAAGACAACTCACTCAATCAAATTATGTGTGTGGTCTTTTGCATAGTGGCATAGCCAATTTGAAAAAAATCGCATGTGAAGCTGCGTCGATCCGAAGCTGCGGATTATGGAAACAAACTTGAATACCCGAAGCATGCGAGGAAAACGTCCAAACATTGTCATCAGCCCGGAGAAACATGCATGGAAGCTGGCAATTAGTGATTGTTGGAGTAGGCATCTGATAATCGAACATGGCAATGGGAGATTCCCCATATAAAATTGGCATGAAGGTGAGAAAGTCATCTACAACTGGGGAATTATCCGTTGCAATCTTTGATTAACAAAGGGTAGCTCTCAAGCAGCACAAAACCAACAAATCAACGAAGCAGCCAACGAACCAACAACCATCCGGTTCTTGACTGAGGCAACGTTAAATTCTCAAAAAGTCCCACGGCCCATGGCTCATTGCCAATCCCAACTTCCCACTACACAAGCAAATGCTTATGAAAGGTGTTTTATCCGAGCCACCCATACCAGACCATGCTACAGCATGTCACTGTACCAACGCAAACGAAACGCAAAAAAAAGCACATCTTATTGGGATGCTCTTCAGAAGCGTTGCAAGGGCGTCCGATTCAATCACCATTAGTCCCTATTCATGGTGATCAGCAAGTGGGAAACACCCAATGTGGTTTCACCTTAAACATGGCAAAGCAATGTTGAGCTAAGTATTAAAAGTATTTAAAAGTTTGTATGTAAGGTGAGTGAACTTAATTCTATATTAAGCTGAGATGCCCAACTCTCGATATTAAGCAAACAACAAGAGTTGGGCTTCCGTTGGAAAGGTAACCTACATGACCCCAGTTGCACCTACCACCAAGGCTGCCAGTAGCTTCAGTCTCATTTTTGTGACCCTTGCACCTCCGCACTAAAGAGCTATCTAGTAAAACTTTTGTGAAACTAATCGGTATGAACCAGTTCAAAAAAATGGAGTCATAGCATGTCTGTCATACACTGCTTTTTTGAAATATTATCAAATATGATATCCTTTTTTTGGATATCTTGATGCAATCATCCCAATTCCCGCAATTCGCGACTGTTTTCTGCTGTTCTTTGCTGAGATCGGTCATGGCGTGCCGACTTTGCAGCTGCCTGGCCTGGGAAAACAGCTGGATCAGTGACTGGATGGATTTGGCTAATTGGGGGGTTTTCCTAAAATGGTACCCCAATAGCTGGATGATTTGGGAAAATTCCCATGTTTTATAAGGGAAAATCCCATTAAAATGGATGATTTGGGGGTACCCCTATTTCAGGCAACATGAATTTGGCTTAAAGATTGCCCTTCAGTAATCAAACATGGGAGTCTCCAGCATTTATAGATGATTTTCCTGTGAAAGCATCCACTTTGATCAGGGATTTCCGAGCTTGCCATGTTTGATCGAAGGGTGTTTTCTTGGCACAACGCTCCGTTTTAACATCCCCTTTGGCCATCAGAGGAATCACTCAACAGCTGATGCACTTGAACCTGGCCAAAAAAAACAAAACAAATTTAACATATAACATATCCCACAACAAGATACAAAGAGGACTTCGATTTGGAACACAAGAACGACATCGACTCAACAAATCCAAATTTTGAATACCCTCTGGCACTTGAACATCTGTTATAAAACATTGGGTGTCAATGGAGGAAAAAAAACATCTGACAGGTGTTTCTCCATTGGTGATGTTTGATTACCAGATGATTGGCTTATTCAAATCGCGACATTCCCCACTTGGACACGCGGGACCTAGGAATCCTATACATGTGTTTTCACAAGCTCACAGCCCCCCAAACAATATATTTCGTAACACCATTGATACCAACTGACTATATCTGCGGTATATCCTGAAATTGTGAGCCATGCAAGTTCTTAACCACGTACGATTCCGATTGTGGGATCCCACATCCAGGCAGATCCATCTGAAGTGAAATCAACCACTTCCGCGCACCTTCTGCGACCGGTTTACCCTTGTCCTTCCTTGTCTTTGGCGGACTCAGCCTCGGGTGCTTGATCCATGAAACGGCTGAGCTATGTGCTTACCATTGATTCATCCATGTTTCTATTGCAAAGTGTCGTTGACAACCCAGGTTTTCTATGACAATGATATTGACATTGTGTCTTCGAAGATGTTTTCACCCTCTAGCAAACTAACATAGCTATGATGGGAAAATCATCATTTTTGAGAGGTAAACAAAACATCTATCAATGGGCCACGCAAACTTGTTCTCTTAGCAGCTTAGCAGAGGGTATAGGTTGAATCGTTTTCCTCCATCGATAGATGCAAATCAACCCGTGAACAAACAGAAGATTCTCCTCGTGCACTTCTTGGAAACCATCAAGTGTTCGCATGTTGTATAACTATCATTAATTACCCACATTGTTGATTGCATCTTGTTCGCAATATCGCCCATGCGCAACTTTGTTGGCACCAAATTCATTTCAACAAACATATTATTGTGGACCCTTTTCATACACCGCTGGTGAACATATCCCAGCTGAATTAAGCGATGGTTGCTGTCGTCCGGTTGATATCCCTGAAAGAAATTCAATATCATCCAACTGCCTCCCCCAAGCCGCCAACCATGGCGAACTCCAGTTCTTTCGCTTCCTTGTCCAAGTGGCTGTGTGCATGAAGGTGGTCTTTGAAGGAAAACTGATCGAGAAAAAGTGATCTTCATCGGTTTTGTTCATCGTTTCGGATACCGTTGGATCCTCCCTCCATCAAAGAAAGGCAGTATACCCGTTGACATGTCAACCCCTCAATGCTGGTGAGAATGTCCCCAAGCTACTCACATTTACATATATGTTTCCTCTGTGCTTTCAACATGCACAGGTGCAATGCCAACAGTTTGTCTAGCAGACATCAAACAACAAGCACTGTATGCATAGCATTCTGCAGCAACTACGCGTAAGTATATACTAATGATTATGAAATATATGATCATCCTAAATTAGATAGAAAATGGCACGTTCAAAGGTCTTCCTAGTTTAGTGGCAATTGTTTGAACATGTTTCATATTACATATTCTATCTCCAGGATGACTATATATATATATATACTACGGTGTATTTCTACAGATTGAAGGCGAGGATCATCATGTTCTCCAGCGCCCTGTACCAACACGCCGGCCTCCAGCAGAGATGTCGCTTGCTCCCAGCATTCCTCACGTTGACCTGGTGGTGAGGGAGAGCCGACCGAGAGCAAAGGGAATTTGAGGGTTTCCATAAATGGGAGGAACCCTCCAATTCATCCATTCATCATCCATATCAATTCGTTTTCCCATCAGAAATCATCCATTTTGGGGTAGAGCATTTATTGAAACCACCATATGATCTATAGATATCTATAGCAAAGATACAAATGAAAAATCATACTAAAGAGTGAATCATAATGGTCCATGATTTTTGTTGACCTCTTTGGGGAAGCTATCATCTAGCAAAGTCAATTGTGAACATTATGAACCACTTATACTTTCATGTCCTGCGCCGTGCATGCCCACAAGCGCAACTTGGTGCAACTCTCTCAGTAGTGTACAAAGTTTAATCAACGAGTATGGTGAACCACCTATTATATGCTGTATCCTTTTCGGCACATGAAATAGGACAATAATTCATTTTCCACAAAGCCATAAATTGGGTAACTCCTCCATGTTGCAAACTTGATCTCAGGTGTGGTTTCCAAGTGTATAAAAGATCTACAAAAGTTGGTACAATTAGAATTAGAATTGCCAGGAATTAGCAATGCAACATTGTGATTTCATGTCTTAGAACCCATGTTTTTTCATACAACTCCAGTCGTCGAGCTCCCGACAAGCCATGATTGTTGCACCTCAGGCTGGCTTCAAAACTGTGCATCCAAATGTAGGGTGAGTTGTGGCGAAAATTCCCCATACACCAAGTCTGGGATTACTACATGTTTTTTTCTAAAAAATTGTGGGGGATCAGCAGTCTTCCTTTTGGGGAAGTCCTAGCAGTTGTAATTAGACGTGTCTATGTCTATGTCCATGATGATTCCAGTTTTGCGTTTTCAGCGAGCTCCTAGTTGGCAAATCTATTCTGGAGGACCAGAGGGAGAACCATAAATGGGTTAACTTGACAATTCATATACCATTTATCTACCATTTGCCAAGCTGCTGTTCAATTCCTTGAAGACCCCCCTGGCAGTTTTCCATACGCCACGAAGAACTGGCTTGGAAGTCACCAAGTTTGGGTCTGGGTGAGGCTCCTAGACGTCCAATTCTGTTGATTCTATGGGTGTGCAAATGTGTATGGATAAATCAATGAATAATGTATACACACTTATTCATATGCACAGTCATAATCAGATTTAGACTGGACATGCAATTACGCATGTTTGTATGTATTTCCTTCCGCGTAATATGCACACCTTTATAGGTGAGTCGAATTATGCTTCAAGTATATAAATAAAACGTTGGTGGGCAAACATCGGCAATCAAACAACGTGTTGACTCCCACGTTCCCAGAAGCAAATGTAAAAAAACATCTATACCTATTATATTATCCGATATTATTCGATATTGACTGAACACTTTCCACATAAACGTAAAGATAGGTATACAGTATTGGCGCATTTACATTTCATGTCCCATCATATCCCATGGTGGAGAAATGAGGGAACAAAAATCATCTGCTTCAAGCCCGCTTCACGTCCAGCACCATAACGCCAAGCTGCAATATGCAGTCATCAGAGAGACGCCGTCGCCTTTCAAGGGCTGGGTTTCTCCATGTTTCTCCCAGAACCGGTGCTGTCTGGCCATGATTCGGTTGGATTTGAATCCGTACCCTCTGGTGTCATCAGACATGAAAATCAACTGTAAATGGAGGTGTTAGTGGAAAAATCATCTATAAACATTCCGTTGCCACGTTTCATTAGTGGAGGGTATTTGAATAGTGGAGCACCAATAGTGCCAATAGACTCACAAAATCTTGCGCATCACTGCGGGTGGTGCGTGGGGCTGGGCTTGGACGCGCAGCGAGGTGTGAATAACAATAGACTCACAAAATTGCAAATTTGTTCATCTTTTGTGGTTGTTGGTTTCTGTCTTGCCCAAGAAAATATTGGGCATTGAGGCTCTCATATGGGACCATCATCGTAAATTATGGTTGCAAATAAACAATATATGTCAAACCACCAGCCTATTACATTATATCCAGATGGTTAAATCACAATGTTTCAGGGATTTTCAATTGTCAGGGTCAATATTCTCCCCATCATCATGTTTTTCATATCGAACCCTCCCGACAATGCATGCACCTTTTTGGGTCATCGCAGTTCAGCTCGCGTATCTTCACGTTGACGTCGCTGGGATGATCCAACTGCTCTCGTCATCAGAAATCCATTCCAATTTTGAGGATCTATTTTGTTTTTGAATCTATGTTTATCTAACTAGCTAAGGTCCCATATTAATAGAGGGGCTTTCTTAAATAAGACAAAATCCAATCAAAATGATCAATCCAATCAATAACTAGCATCACTGACTTCAGTTGGATCATCCGAGCAGCTTTGGCCATGAAAAGCCTCTGATCTAACGACCATCTCTGGGAGGTGGATACTGCGATCGTTTGGCAACAAGCATGGGGCTGCAGAAGAAACATGAGGATATAACTTATACATGCTGAATACGTGTATACTCTGTGACTCTATGACTATGATATAAACCAATGGATTATATAGTATAGATTCGATAGATGATGACAATCTCGATATGACTGTCCTTTAAGCCAGTCAACTTGATCTTTGGATCCCCTCATTGGGGGTCACAACTTTTGAAACAAAATGTCAAGTGACTTGGCAAACCCAAACTTGTCACTTTTCTGGAAAATAAATACCAATTTCTAGCTATGTCCCCATTCTTTTTGTTTATATTGCAGGTATACCCGGGCATGTGTTTGATCTTGTTTGATGATATCCAAGGAATCAGCCAATGGTTACACCCTTTGACATTCACCCGAAGAGGGAAGCATCCTCAAACAAAGAGCCAAATATGAAAAAACAAAAAGCATCCTCTAAAGAAAAACGCATGGTCAGCCAGCAACTAGAGAGGTCAAAAATATCTCCGGCAAACGAATCCAATGCGGCAAATCCAAGAATAAACCATAATGTGGGGTAATGGATGTTTTTTTTTAATTAAACATGGGGGTTCCAGGGCATGGTGTATCCTTGGTTTTACCACACACCAGATCTTTTCTGCTCTGAAAATCTTCAACTCTCCAGGGCATGGCCCAGGTTATTCCCCAAAGAATCAGTTCCACCAGGCCACGACTCCACCAGCTGTTGGCTTGGTTGACTCATCAAGTTGGACATCTGGGGGTGTCTGGGGTGTCGGGAACGCCGCCAAGTAGCCATTTGAATGGTAAAATATGGTACAATTAAAGACCAGTTGACCTTGGGGGGGTATCCTATTTTCAGACAAACCGATCTGTTGGTATCTCCTGATGTGATCAAACCAACGTAACTTGTGTCTGACGCCAGGCAGCTGCACAATAGAGTTCAGGTGATTGTGGGCGGTTTCAACCTGCTTCCCCCATCCAGTAGCTAAGTAAGTTGGACTAATCCGGGCATATGGCCAGGCCCATTGGTTCCCCCAATTTTGGCCCAGATCATCCCATATCTCACCTAAAGAAGTGCAATGTCCGGAGGTAGCTTTGCCGCAAAAGCGAAGCTAATTGATTGGAAATGGTGCCTGAGATTGTCTTCACATTGAGTAGTTAGGTTCTCGATCCAAACCAGAACATGTACGACAACCACTAACCTTGAAACGCCAGCCAAGAACTTGCTAGAAAACACTAATGACCACGTTTTGAAGCTGTTCGTTTTGAAGATTAAAGAATATCGCATATAATGTCTGAAACACCATCCTATTCCTTTAAACACCACTTGGATGTGTGGCATGTGTGGCATATCTGGTGGCACTGATCCACTACCCCAAGGCAATGGTCTCAGCAAACAACGTCCCCGTGTCGATGCTCAAGACCTGGAAGCTGTTCAAAATCTCACTTGGAACACCGTGCTTAGGCAAAGATATAAACATCTGCAACAATACATCACACAACTTCGTGGCTGCCATCATATAGTACGTTCCTCCATCAAACTAGCAAGAGTGGTGGACCAATTTGCACCTAAACCATCAAGCTACCAAATCAATCCAACATAATCCAACCCAAGGTTCTACATTCCCATCAACGAGGTGACCCAACCCTTCATGGAAGAATGTACCTCAGAGAAAATCCATTGGCATCCATTGGCTTTTGTCCAAAAACATGCTGTAAGATAGTACCTTGGAGCAATCTTTTGCCTGGGAGAGGATACACATGATACACAAAAAACCCACCCACCAAAAATTGTCGGCCTTTGATGATCTGAGACAACTTGAATTGATTCAAACTGATTTCAATAGATTGGAACCCGAGCTTCAGAACCAAAACTCTGCTTCTCAGCCACCCCTAAAGATTCATCAGCGGCCTTGCACCGTTTCGCTGGTGACTCCAAGTTGTGCCCCTGCAGCGAGCATTGGGTGACTGGACAGAATCATAGTAGAGATAGCAATGGAACATTCACCATATCACGGAGTTTTTTCATTGACAAGAATGAGTGATTGTCTACTGAAATATTGACTGGAGGGTGAAAAATCATTGCGAGAATAGGTGAGAGATGTATAGGAAAATCTTGGGATCCAGTTCATTTCTCCTTTCTTTTTGTTGAACCATCGGCTTTTTGTTTTTTTTGGGGGAGCACATGGTTTTGATTCGTATCCATGTTGCAAATGCAGAGAGAGAGAGAGAGAGAAAGCCAGCTGGGTATATCAGCAAACAGCAAACCTCAGGATGTCCACAATGAAAAAGGAGGTGGACTAGCAAACACACGGGCTTCGACCCCAAAAATGCACACATGCCTGTGTTCTGGCAAGCACCTCTGGTACATCAGAAGGCTCACTGTGTTTTCCAGTGCTTGGTTCGGATTTCATGACGTGAAGTTCACCCAATGCCAAGATATCCCAAGATACCCATAAAACCCCAGTTTATTCATAGCAGGGGTAACGAGTACCAATTCCAACCACAATTTCTGGCCCCCCCCAGCATGCACCTCCTGCTCTCGACGCAAATCGTCTGCTGGGATCCGTTGAGATAAGGAGGTTCCTTCGATGTGAATCTCCGAGATCAAACCTGCGCGGTCTGACGATTGATGGATATTAATATACCAGAAGACAGGTCATCAATGAATGATAGGTTCCGCTGCTTTTTACTTCAATGTTCTTGATCTATTTACCTTTGATCAAACTATATCAGACTAACAACAACTTCAAACTATCGTGTGTTTGGGAAACCCTTAGTAGCTCCACACGGGAATGTGGAGAACCCACAGTTCCAAACTGCTCCCTCCTAACCACTAAGTCGCAAAGAAGCCCCAAAGAGATGTGAAATGGTCCAATTCCGCAACCTCCCCGTTTCTCCCCGCGACTCCCCGTTTCTCCCCGCAACCACCTCGAGCTTGTTGCTGCAAATCCTGCAGGAATTTGAAGCATTTGGGAAAGTTGGGAGGTGCTCGGAGGGACTTGTGCTGTCTAGCAACCCCCCAAATCCCTCCAGTGTTCACCTTTTAGGAGATTTGAAAGCGGGTGAAGCAGTACCACCGCCATTTCCAGAAGCCCTCATCGACATTTGAGAATCAAACATTGCAAAACAACAATAAACAACAAATATCAGTTCTTTTTCTGTTGGAATGTTTTGGGGGGCAACTGGTTTCTTAAGCTTTCACCTCAGCGAGAAAGGCCTCATTGCTGCCTTAGCTTCCACCCATCCGGCCTTCACATCAGACTGCTTGGCCGCGGCCAGGTCCTGAGACTGAATGGTTTGGGCTTCCCCAAAAATCTCAGGGACCCTGCAAACAAAAAACACAAACAACTTGATAATAATAACAATAATTAATACTAGATAATAATAGTATATAATAATCAATAATCATGCCTTCATTCCACCACTTTGGCTGATTCATCAAGGTTTACCCCATCTACCTGGGACCCCAAGAAAAATGTATTTTAATTCTGGGGATTGGATTTGGGACGCCCCAAATTTTAGCACAGAAACTTCACAAAATTCACGCGCCTGGCCTATGGAGCAAATAAGCAACAACTTTGAGGTGAATTTGACTGAGCGCGGACTATTCGTCTACTTCCTAGCTAAGCCTTGCAACTTCGGCATATTCCACGACCCTTCAGCATGTTTTCGACCCTTTACCCTCCAGTAGATATTGAAAACCAACCAGTTGTAAATCACGTTAATTACTAAAAAAAAGAACATGGATTTCCATTTCTTCTCTGAAAAATTATCAGGTACCTATCCACATCACTTTCAAGTCCCACAAGTTTGATCATCACCAGCCACCACGGAGCCCGCCACGGAGCCCACCCGTCCTGCACCCGTTTCTCCACCGCACGACAGGCCGTGCTGTTCTCCTCGCAGCGACGCTTCTCTTGGACCAAGGCTTCGCGATTCGCGGTGAGCTCCTGGACGTGGAATGGTGATGTTTTTTTAATGGAAATTTGGCTGGATTTTGGTCATATTTATCCATATATAAGCCAAACATAGCAAAACATGGTGCAAATATGATGTGCATATATATATATATATAATATCTATATATAATATCTATATATATATATATGTATATATATATATATATTTATAAGTTATATTTCATTAATGGTTAATGAAATTGCCAATCAACATCAATCAACTAAAGAATCAAGCAGCTATAGATGATCGTCCAATTGCAATTTTGGTCTAGAAAACATTCTCAGGAGTGTAGCACCTAACACTGAGAAAAATTACATCTCTATAAATCCCTCGGTCTGACCTGGCAATGGACAAGTTCATCATCAGCTATATACGAGCTATTCTTATTTCAAAGTTGGATGCAATGGGCACATCCCCATGTGTTCTCCATTGTTGCATGATGTTGCCCGGCACAGCGGGAAGTATCTATTGCTATTTTTTCCGCATCAACGGTTGAATAAATAAAGAACAAACATAACTGGTTTATTGGTTGGGACAATTTATGGGAAACATATACCGGATCAGCTGCCAGGGTCCAATAAACTTCAGAACCGTTGAGTAACTTCAGATCATCCCTGAAAGGCAATTTTCTGTCAACCAAGGCCCGAGTCGCTATGTAAATGTTACAAGTAGAGTCCGGTCTTCATATTACTAAAGTCTATTGAACCACTCTGGTGGGCATTTAGCCTAGAATTCTGAAGGGTGTCATAGACCCGATTACAGTAGTTCATTGTCACAGTCATGTTCCGTCAATTCTCCGTGAAAAAACCCTGTCCCTACCCCCCAGCATTCTAGCCTGGCAGTGGTAAATGACCAATTTACATTCCTTCATAGATTACATTCCCAGTAAGAAAATCACGGTTGTCCCACTGCCATGTTTGATTGCAGGAAAGTAGCATCATTGACAGTGTGCTTTGGAGACTCCCATGGTTCACTGTGGTTGACTACAATTGCCTCGATGTATTCACAATTATCCAGTCAGCTAGCAGCTAAATCTAGTCAGCTTGACACTAACAGGTCTTAGATTCCCAATTCGTCCTACAGTAACCCCTGGTCCGCAGTTGTCCTTCAACTCCAACAGCAAGCCTTCCTGCACCTTGTGGCCTCAGGGGATTTCGGGAAGCCCATGTTTGATACAGGGGTGAGGTACCCGTGAAGCTCCGGCAGCACTAGATCTACTGTGGGAAATTCAGAATCATGCTGAGGCACATGTGAGTTCCTTCCAATTTTCTGCAGAATTGGCTGAAGGGGAAGCAGTGGAACATCGCAAAAACGATGTGGATGATGAGGCTCACCACAGCATTGTTGACCATGTGAGGCCACAGTGAAAAAAACACTATCTGCTAGGTTCAGGTCGTCTACCTGGCCATGGTAGAAGATGCCCCATTTACAAAATGTGTCTTTTAGTTTGATTTGAACTGCAATGTTTGTTGATTCTCTCTTCAACCCTGTTCTCTCTCACATTTCACCAGCCACTGCACCGCTGGTATGCATTTCAATCCAATCCCAACATAGGATCAATATCGGTGCATGATAATAGCATCCCTTGCAATCCAAGCAACGATGGTAAACACCTACCAAGAATAATATTCTACTGCAAGTACACAAATGGATGGTAAAACCGCCATCTGTAAGTACCAAGTGGCTATCCTCCATGAGCTCCCTGTGAGCACTGCAAATGCCCTCCTCTCTGGCAGCCTCTTTCAAAGCTTCGTCCACCTCAACCCAAGCGCAGTGACCAGTGCGGCGGATGCTTTCCGGTGGTCCAAACAGAGGGCTATAATGCGAACCATACTATTATGGGCAGAATGAGCAAACAATGGGGATATTTCTTGGGATGTACGACATGTCTTGCAGAATGTTTGACCAAACGCAGCCAAAAATCACTAGGATTTTTTGACTTTATCATTAGGAATCTGCAAGACAAACACACACACACAAAGAAATTCATTTAGAATAATTAATAAATGAACCATGAATCATCAATGTATGGTGAGGTTCTTCAACGTGGTCACAATCAAAATTTGTTTATTTAGTAACCCGCCATCCCAGTCTACTCAAGATTCTCCAATCTCGATATCGAGAAACTCCTCCATTGCAATGAAACAAATGTCACAAAAACAATATGATCAATATGCCAACTCCTGGCGCGCTTTTTATTTTCTACAATGCCAATGATTTTTGGTTGGCGGTTTCAAGTTCACGCGGGGGTTACCCGGGAGTTGATGCTTCCAATCATACAGGTAATTGTGGGTCAAGCTTGTCCATCCCTAAATTTACTTGGTTTAAACTCAACTGAACCTGAATCCATGCTTTCCTAGCCTTACCCTAGCCTTACATTTGTATTGCAAAAAAATAATGGACAATCAAACATGGTCAAATTCACCAGTTTCACGTTGGTTACCAAATTTTCTGGTGCAGCTGGTTGTTACCCCAAATCTACTTCAAAATGCCAGTTTTTTTTTGGTGCATCCCCACATCCAAAAGGCCCAAGACCATACCCCGCCTGGGCCAAGAGCTGGATCCTCACAAAAACAGCGAAAAAACTGCCAACTGGTTTAACTGTATTGTGGCTGAAGAGTGGAAATTCATGGAGATTCTACAAAATTGAATCTAGAAAAATTGGATGATATTGAATATTGGATGATATTGAATATTGGATGGTTTATCCTCTTTGAATCTCAAACTGGTCATGGGAAATCACCATGTTTAATTAGTCGGAAGATAAAACACACCTATCATGTACGTGAGGAATTGCCCCTCGATGGACGAGATTGCCAAAAATAATCTAACCCAAACTGAGGAAATACTTCCTCACGTCGAATATTTAAAATCTGTTTTTTGAACCGCCGAATGTTGAGTTCATAGACTTCGTATCTATTCCAAATGGTGGCATCATGGTATCACACACGAACACATTATCCATGTTTGTTGAATATCGTTGGCTTGTTTGATTCCAAGCAAAGAGGCTTGGTCTAGTAGTAATGCCGTTAGTTTTCCCAGGCTGTTCCTCAAACGAATGGGATGACTGTAGAACAAAATGTGATCGCTGGATCCAATTTGCGTGAAAAGGGATCACTCAGATATGATATGGATCATTTTTTGGATTAACATATATACATTATGAAATCCTGGCGCCCTGATGATGTGATCCGTAAAGAAACAAGCAAACCTGCAACAATCCCTTAAATCAACCCCATGATCAACAGAAACACATCAAATATTGGAGGCTAGCAAAGCTTACCATATACAGCCTTAATGCTGAGCCTTGCCCATGTTAGAAACTGCCAATTTGGATATAACCACCAATGTGGGCCACCATTCACTGCAATGATGGTATACAATTCAATGCAACTACTTGGTGTTGATCAGTAACGTCAACCCCAGATAAATAAACCCTACTGAAAATAGAGGGTTAGATACCCTCACAAAAATTAAACGGCAGTTTCCCATTTGAATAATGTAAAATCCACAAATCTTACTCTGGGGGTTGACATCCGACATCACCAGCTCCACTTCCAGGTCCTCTCGGTCTCGACTTCGGACGGCTCCGGGTCCGCGGCAGCAGCTGGAGCTGCATCTTGGGCGCTCAGCTGCTCCTGGGGCTGTGGAGGTTGTCATCATTGGGGACGAGTTGGGAAAATATGGGGCTTCCTATGAGATATCCCAACATGGATGGTTGGAAAAAATCAATGAATTATGTGGAGGTATCATGGCTATTCTTGGAAAACATAGTGTTATCAATTGATATCATGTGCTTTCACTGAGATGATTGCCATGGAGATGCAGGATCTGACCAGTCCTTTACCTGGGCCAATTCCGCGGACAGTGAAGCCGCACGAGCCTTGGGTTGGAAATACAGGGGCAGCAAGGTGTAGATAGTGGGGATTTGGTTAGGAATGGTTAGGATAACAGGTAGGATGAGAAGACAACACCCCAACCGGCGCATCCAACGCAACGCAATGTATATATTTGGTTGAAACACATACCATTGAACTTCAACAAAGTCGTGATCAGGGATGAGGAGGGCTCTTGAACAATCCCAATAAGCTTCCCTCGACCAGTTATGACCACTGGATTCTGATGTTTCCAAGATGGGATTAACAACACCTGCCCCCCCCCCAAAAAAAAAAACTTTCAATTCAAACAATGCGGGAAAGCCCAATAACAAACCATCGCCGATATCGCTATATGTAAATGGGCGCTAAGAATCATCCCCAAATGGAGCCAAATGGTAGGTTTATGGCATTGGGTTTACCAAAAGATGGAATCTAAGTTACCCAACGGAGACCATGTGCAACAATCACTCCGATTGAGGATGGAACGCGCAACAGTGGAGATGTAACATGTGTTAATTATCCATCTTCTCCAAGCCTTTGCTAGTAGGGTTCCCTCAAAATTTCCTCCATCGAACTTTTTTGCAATTTAACGTTGCAATGGAACAACACCATTTGGACTAGGAAAATAATGTACTCTAATTCCTGGCTTCCCATTTCACCAACGTGCTTCACCCAGAGACTCCATGGTCTCGCACCCTGGCCCCATCCCAAAAAATCTAGATTAGTTCACATACCCCCCCTTCATAGCCAAAAGATAAAGTAGTAAACTGTACCCAAAGCCCCCCCATGACTCCCCACAATGCCGAGGTGCTTCTGCCTCCGCCAAGGCTTCCTGAAGTTTCACCTTCTCCCCAGGCACTGGCGCGTCCGTCGTGTCAGGAGGAGCGACAGCCTGAAAGCTGGCGCCCGTCCAGGGTGACCCACGCAGCTGTTGGGTCCTCTACACAAGGTTGGATGTAAATCCAAGTTACCATATGTTTACCATTGGAATAATCCAAAATGATGATAATATCGTGGGTTAATCAACATGTTAATACAATTGGATGATGATGATGATGATGATGATGATGATGATGATGATGATGATGGATAGAATATTAATATCCCCCACAGCCAGCCACATCATCCAAAATTAGCCAACCTTAGCATTTTTCAATTCATGGGTTTAGGAATCGGATGGATGTTTCCTTGGTGGACCTGTTGGCTTACCAAAACATAGTAATGCTCCCCAAATCATCCAAGTCATTGGACTATAAAATCGGATTGATCAAACTTGGGTTCAGAGCGACCCCATTTGGAGGAGACCCTCATGTATAATCAACCACCATGTAGAAATTGTGTGATTTCGGAGTGCCTAGTTTCAATCTTCCACTGACTCTGCGGTCAAGGGCTTTGCGCTTGGCTACTGAAAATGACTTCACAATCTCGACATGATCCAACATGATCCAACAATCATCGATAGCCCACTGTTTTTGGAAGCAGGGGGCCAAATTTGTTCCCCCATTTGGGTATGGCTTTGGGTTGGGCTCACTCAAACTCCAGTGGATACTGTAATCATCACCCCCATGAGCTTGGAATTTGGTGGGTCTACGCTCATATTTCGGAAAACACGGTTTGTTATTTGTTGGTTAGTTATGGCAAAATAGATTCCATTAATTTCCATTATATCCCCAATAAAGGCTCTCTCTCTCTCTCTCTCCCTCCCTCTCTCACTCACTCTTTCCGTTTCAGACCATTTTTTGTATGGCAAAAAGTCACGGTTTGATCATGTTATTGTAACCCCGTAAATAAATCATTGAGCACAACTAATTTCTGGATTATATCCCACTTCTCCGCTACAGTGTCTATTCCACCATCTATATCTCTATTTGATGTTAAAATCATTCCAATTCCGGTCTATTCTGCTATATTATGCTCTATAGGGATATACTTGGGATATACATGGATTTTCTCGGATAGTTATGTCCGTTTAATCATCCCATTCAACAAATATTCAACTCTGATCCCATTTTTTTTGTTTCTACGAGTTCTCCCAATTCCGCAGATCTTCATCAGCCGCGCCTCAGGCTCCACGGGAACCTCCACCGGTCCGTGTGCGATGGAATTCTCCTCGGTCTTAGCGTTGAGCTCTGGCGCATCCTTCACCTTCACGGTACCTGGCCGTGTTGGGCCACCGTTTTTGGTGAGGGAATGGTTTGGAAAAAAAATGGGAAGGCTATATATATTGAAGTAGCACATGGTTGTGTTTTCTCTTCAGAAGTGCGTTTTATTTGTCAACATGATCCCAAACATTCCATTTGGCAAGTCATAAGGATCAAAGATTCAAAGTATTCAAACAACAATCAACTTGGCAAATCATATATATGTATAGAGAGATCAAATAAATTCCACAACAAACACCTTCGGCTTGACTGCTTGACTTGCTCAAGTCGGACCTGGCTTCACCCTTGTGCTGCATCATGGCCAAACTACACAAAAAAATGTCCCCTTTGTAGCTTCAAAAATCAACCTTGTTGCAGCAATCCAAGCTTCTAAGAACAAAACCCATGCAAATCCCCCCCTTGTTTAGCTAAATGAATTGATAATAATTGATATAGTGTTTCATCACGTTTCATCTAACATCATCTAACTATATAAATGATAAGGGATATGTTCCATTGCAGTGCCATCTTTAGGGCTACCCACATGGCTACCGCGTCCGAACCGCGCCTAGCTTCACTATCGAGGTGACGAAGGTGAACCTGTGGCTGATCGTGGATGTTCTTAAGCTATACTTGCTATACCAAATGGTGAAGATAATTCTGTGATTAGTTATGTGAATCTGATCATTGGTGATTTGTGATTCTCATGTCTTACTTCTGCTGGATAAAGCAGAAGCAATGAGATAGCAACATCACCGACTCAACAAATCCAAGATGTACATGCACAACGAAACAACTGGGATCTGTAAACCTCTTTCAGTCTCATCCACGCACGGAACAAATTATGGATGCAATGATCGCTTTATGTCACTTTAGGACCTTTTCAAAATCTAATGTCAATTTGAGACACAATGGCAAATGCAGTGTAACAGATGTGCATAGATGTGCTATCACATCTACACTCACTGTAATCCCACAGGACTTAACAAGACCAGCCATAACTTGGTACCATCCAACCCCAGCAACACTGTTTACCACGTCATCTCACCAGCTGACCCACCTCCCTGCCACCAGGAAACTGCAATTCACTGTTCTGCTGCCAGCCTTTGGTAAGCTGCACCTGATCGCCATCCGTCAGTCCTCGGACAACAAAAACGGGATTTTATCGCCCAAACAAAAACGATGGAGGCCATCTGCCAACATCTGCACTCTGAGACACACATGTTTATGGCTCTATGATGCTCTATGTCTGAGCAATTGGCCAGTGGATGAAAATACAGACCTGTTTGAAGATCCACATGTGGAGTTTACTATGGAATTTCCCTCGAACCAAATCTGTGAGTTTTGGCGGGGCAAACAGGGTTTCCTCTAAATGTTCCCTTTGAATCAATCCAGATGTGAATATCATCTCTGTTGTTGGTTATACAATATACCTATCCCATTGTCTCCATTCAAGTTGGTTCATCCTCGTTCCATTTGTAGGGCTAGATCCGCCAATTTCAGACACGCGCATGTTCTTTTAACCACACCCCCAAACATATTGGTACCCACCTATTAGTAAACCAGCGGGAAATTGAAATTGCCTCCCCACTTTTAGTGCCGTTTCTAAACACCATTAAAATAAATCTAGTTCGAGCAGTCTATCATAAACCGTGCAAATATTTACAATGTGTAAAGTTATATAACCATAAGATACCATAAGTATCATTAAATATCCATAAATCAATATCAACATTGCCCAAGTTTCAGGTGGTTTAACGATGTTCCGCCATAACAACCATCATCTCTTCATGGTCAAATCTCCCATGAATTCCCACGCAAGAACTCCAAGCGTCGCGCTGCTTCGCCCTTTCCACCCAAGGACTGACCATTGAGGAAGGTGCCGTTGGAACTGCCTGGGATGGGTTCAGTGCCTGAAGCTAATGGCAACCTATTCGGCTGCTATAACATGTACTACAAGTGCTGGGAATGGAAATATGAATGCAAGTGACTCTAAATTCAAATGTGTGATATATCAAGCTTCATCCTATTTCAAGCCAATATGTTTTTGGGATTGCAAATGCAAATGCAGATTACGAATGATGCGGACCAAAATATATCATGTAACGGATCATACCACTATGTTGCTATATAAATGTATAATGTGGTTGCAAATCTATGTGCCTTTACATGCTACTCCACCCCCTTATTGGTTGTCCTGATACATAGACCGCCTATATCCGCCTATGATGGAAGCCCAAAATGAACAAGTGCGGACCCAACCCATGAGCAAAGACACATGGTGACATGGAGAGATATTGCTAATCTTCCACCACAAGAGACGACAGCTAATGAACACGGCCCGTGATCGACAAATAATATAGTCAAATAATCAGCAGAATTAGGAATCATGTTTTTATTCAGAGAACCGCTCTTAATGAATGGGTTCCTAGAACTTCTATGGTGGCCATTGGTTGGGCAAAAAGCCGCGCTGCATTTACTTGGATGATAATCCTAGTCACTGCAAAATGGAGTTTGCATCGCAATGGAAAAATGGTACTGCATGCAAATGCAAGAGCCATAGATACACCCCTGGAGAAAAACCTTTGGGAAGCCCGTGATCACTGTGATTCTCATGAATTACTCATGCTCTGCCACGTCAGGCAGGGAGTCATCATCGGGCCACTACAAATGGAGCTAGTGAACAGTTCTGGCCCGCAAGAACGGGACTGCTACAACCCCCATCGGTGAAAAAAGGCACAGGGTCCAGTTTGATTCCAAAGCATGGAGCATCCCTGAGACTGTGTTTTCATATCAGTGTCGCTTCTTGTACATTCTCTCATCGTTTTCTTCCATTTCTGCATCTTTTTTACTGCTGATTTTTGGTTGATTCCCCACTATAACCACTCCCTTCCCATCCTTTCTCAGTCGCTTCAGCCCAGGCGTCGGTCTACCAGCTGAAAACACTGCAATTGCGCTGTCCATTTCACCTCGCAGTGCCATCAAAGAAAACATTTTTTATAATCAGGTGAGCTAATCTTCATGGGGATTTATGGTGGTTCATTTGCCCTTCGTAAACCTGTACTATTGGGGGGGGTCACCTTTGCGGGGCTTGGCTGAGTCCCAGCAGAAGGTTGTCTTAAAACTATGGGAAATCTCAAGCAGCCCCTGGGTAAATCACCAGAAGTTGGCCATTTTCAGACCCAAGCGGTCGTCCACCATTGCCGCCCAGTTCATGAGAGGCTTGGGACTAGATGGACTAGGAACTACCAATGGGTTCGATCCCAACTGAAACCACTGGGAACACGGGTTACATGATAGGTCCGCGGCCTCAACCCCCAACAGAAAAATGGTCTGGGGATCTAGATGGATTTAACAGAAACCGCACAGAAAACATGAAAGTCATGTGGGCATCATCTCAAACATAGGCCGCATTGAAGCGTATCAAAGGCTTGTCTTTGTGCACACACTTGAAAAATCCTGAAAGTTTGCCTGGGAACAGGCTATTCAAAACTCTCCTGGTTGAGAAAACCATGTCCCCCGTTAAAAATGGTATGAGATTGCAATAAATGGGGGGGCTCCTCGGGTTTAGATCACTTTTTTCATGTTCTACCTCCGCGAGTTCAGGTCTAGATCCCCATTTTGGATCATTTTGGCTGGTTAAATCTAATCCAACTCACCATGTTTAGACAAACCCAGTCTGATTGGTGGTTCCAATCCATCCTTCCCCTCTTCGACCCCTGGCCACTTAGAAGGCCGTTTATACATCCCCGAAAGAAACTAGTGGTATCTACAAGAAACCCATCCTATATCCCATGACCCCTTCGCCTCACCCCGGCCTCGCACTGCACCCCGCTGATGGTTTTGCCTTCGACCTTGATACGACAGGAATCCTTGCGACCAATGGAGACCTCAGGCCGAGGATGCTCCGAAGAAGTGGGGGTTGACATATACTGCTCGGAAGATCTCCTGAGACATCCGGAGACATAGGTGGTTTGACATAGGTTGATGTATGGTGTGCTTTAATATGGGCCAATATGGTCTATCGATGTCTATCGTGGTCTATATAGTGCTAACCAAGATAAATTTGTTTAGCCGTCAGATTGAGGAAAAAAACAAAATAAGACCTTAACCGCTGTTGATCAAACATTGCAATAGTGCAATACGTCTTTAATAGGAACGCAATATAATACGTATAAACTACAAGTACACATGTCCCATTACCAAACGTAACTAGATTCTCACAAAGTCATTCATAAAGTAAGTTATATCACCTATCATATTATCATAATCACCGCATATTAGGTCATATTAATGGTATCAATGTGAAGAGTATGTGAAGAGTGCTCCTCTAGCCTCAGTAGATGCGCCATGAATTGGTGGCATCCGCAGCATCATTATTAGTTCTTGGCCCTGTCGTCGTTGGGAATATGTACCGGTAGAACAATAGAACCCTGGTGATAGTCGGTACCACTCGGTGTTTGGCTTCACCATTCAAAAAATCAAGGTATTTGATATGGATAGTCGTATAGTGTATTTACCAAGAGTTATCTCCTCAAACATACTAGCTTCGGGCGATCAAACATTGCAACGACAAATCCCCTCCTTTCAAGATTACTTTCCCATTGAATGCCGAATTGTAAAGGATGTTCAATTGCCATGTTTGATGACTGGAGGGTAAAATGGTTCAGCCTAGGCCGTGCGAATGTCACAAGGGCGGCATAGTAATTTCTCGAGCCTATGTCATTCACAACTGATCGAACAACATCCCAAGAAAGTGCCCAGTAGCCCAGCACATCGCCATTCCGGGACAAGGGACCCCTGAACCCACCTCAACTGGATGATCCGGATTCGTCTGCTGAATCAGCCATGCGTGGCACTGCGGACTCGCACACGGCGACATGGCAAGGCGCACACGGACGGACGGTGTTTTCCAGACTGTGACTAAGCCTTGGTAAGAAGAACTGCTTGGCAAGTCTGCACATTTTTTTCATTTTGGGATTGTCACAAGTAGACATTTCAAGGTGTGTTCTTGTGATCTCAAAGTAGGGGATAAAGTTAGATGAAGCGATGCGGCAATGCGGAGGCTGATCTTTGCTTCGTGGTTTCACTGCCTTTCCTGACCAACGACAATTTCAATTCTGACAGTTTTCAAGGCATGTCGCCAGTTCTTCAAGATGTTTGTTTTCCAAAGGTCCATGCAACACAACAATCCTTGTCTCAAATGATCTGGGGTCTCTTTGGTATTCCTTTGGCATTCCTTTGGCATATTGCCTCCCCGCGAATGCCCGGACCCGTCTGCCCCCCTGGCCGCGTGTTGCACACTGCACCAGGGGTGACTCAATGCCGTGGCACCCAGGACGTGCAGTTGGTGAACCCCCGCCCGAGGAGACCGCGACTGGAAGCAGGAAATGGCGCGACAGCGGTCTCTGCAGAGTTGGTGGGGACCTATCAGTGCTGAGTTTGTCCGAATCTATTCAACCTTCGAAGCATGATTCATCACTGGTTGGTGGTTTAGTAGTAACACCCTGAAAACAATTGGTCAGGAGTCATGGGGGATCATCATTCTCAATATCCCAAATGTTGTTGAAAACAAACATTATATAGTTGAAACATGTTGAAACCACCAACCAAATAAAAATCGGCGAAGTCAAAAACTGAACAGAAGCCACTCAAGCACGAATAAACCTGCTAAGGTTCAGCTCCAAAAGTCATCTAGCCCATCAACTCTGTGGTTGGGCAGCCATGGGTAGAAAGCAGAAAAATTGGAGCCCCATATTCCCTCGGAAAACTCTCCAAGAATTGTGCATGGGCAAATCCATATTTAAATGGGAAAATCATATGCCTTGAAATGCCTTGAATGTTGATGTTCCCTTGTGTAAATTTCAACATACCGTATGAGATGTTCTTTGCACTTGACATTAGTTGACTTGCATGATCACCCTATAGGCGTCAAAATCAATAGCCATCCCCCAGTGCTCCAAAAACCATCTGAGAAGGTAATTGGATCTCTAAAACACCCACCAGAAACATACCTGGAAGGCCATTGGAGCCTTAAATGGTGAACCAATCCAGTGAAAATTCTGTGGCTATGGGTCAAAACCCTGGTACCTTGGTGAGCACTGAATAGCTGGTAGATCGATGTCAACACCCATATAGTATTTGGTCTGGATCTATCCACATCTGTCCAGTTCCAAAATCACGCATCTCCACGGGCATGTCGCCTGTGAAGCTGCCAAGAAGCTCAACCTGAGAGGATTGCCATCTCATGTGGGGCTGGCTTGCATCAAATGACCGCTTATGACTTACACGGTGAATCAGTCAATGGAGTGATTTCTGGGGAAATTCAAGGAACACCTTTTTGACCACCAAATATGGGGGTGTCAGATTTCCTGCAATTGTCCCCTCAACCAATGCTGGGAATCTAAATCTGGCTGAACTCTGTAGATTGACCCACATGGGCACCATCATTCTGCAAACTTCTACTCGTCCCGTCCTGCCAAGTCTAGTTCATCATGTACCCCCCACTGGCTGGCTTTGGACAATCAGTTTCCTGTCAAAGCTACCGGCATGTGTGTCCCTCCATGTGTGACTTGCAGTGCAAGAATGTTAAATATGGCGGCTCATGACCAGTAACCCTCGATGCTGCAAACCTGCCATGGAATTGTTGCTAGGTCACTGGGATCTTGCCACCGTTTGTGACTCTAATTGAGGCATTTTACCCGGTGTGATGGGCCAGCTGCCAACACAAACAAGTAAGCAACAATTGCACCACACTGCCACACTGCTTTCAACAAACAAACGCAACCCCGGGTTCTAAGTATGTCAGAAAATTGCTCACTTTGGCTGCGCCGTTCCATTCCCGACCTTTAATTTCGGATTCCAGGATTCCAGCAGCTGCAGTCTAATTATATAAGTCAAACAAAACATCCATAGCCAAAATCTAACATGGAACATCATCGAAAGGGTAAAAAGTGGTGCCCCTAAGATGAGTGTAGTGGATATGGCCCTTGAGTGCATGGATTGTGTCGAAGAAAGATATATGGGAAACCGAGGGCCATGACATGCCATGACTGTCCCTGGGGCTCCTGCTGCTTTCTGCCACTGTGCCACCTGCCGTTGGGGCATCCATGTAGATCTACAAAATTGGCTGGGGTTGGAAATCAGGATGAACTGGGGTTTGCGATATCATAGATTGCAAGTACTAGGTTTAGATAAACCATATGGAGTTATATGATCTAATAATCTAATAGATACGTTTGACAGCAATCTGTGGTGTATCTCGCTGTAGATTGCTATAGATGGTCTGGGAATGTTTGGGTTATGATTCACACTGAAGATTGGCACTACGACTTGGCAAAAATCCTGAGGTCCCCTTGCACGCGAATTATTCTCTATGCATCCTCCTTGTTTTCTTCGAGGTGTGGGAATACCCAAAACTACGGATCTGTAAATGCAATATGAAGAATGACCCAGCCTTTTGTTGGCCTTTCGGTAATATGTACCCTGGAATGATATAACAACCATAGAACGGAGGTTTCCTAAAATATGGTAATTACATGTAGTTACCCAGTTTTCATCCATTATTCATAGGATTTTCCATGAAATAAACCAACGATAACTTGGGGTGTTCCCCATCTATGGAAAGGCCTGCGCACAGGTTCGCAGGACGGACAGGTGAACTTTCTCCAAGGCTGACCTGGGACCAGGTACCCTCCGTCATCAAACGTGGCTGGCGGGGAAATCCCTTATATAAAGAATGGAAAAAATGGGAAAATTATAGGAACATATGGGAAAATCCTTTATTAAATTGGGTTTTGGAGGCAAATCACAAAAAATATTTGAAAATATGAGACAATCTTCTATAAATGAAATATTACGACATTTTATAGCTGGAAAAAAAAATGGAATCATTTTCCAGCAGGCCACCTTTGATTACCAGAGGGTGGTGATTCACCGAGTCTTGGGTACTAGTAGTCCAGTTGGTGAAATGAAGATCTTAAAAAATATCGAAGGAAGTGCTAACGCAGCACGTGATCAATAAATCTGGTCAGTCTTCCTTTCCTTGGATGCTGGATTGGGGAAATGTCTGTCACCAATTGCTTGCTTGTTGAGGCACTTCCAAAGAATAAACTGAAAATCAACAAGAGCATCATTCCGGGCAAAATACAATGGGTTCTCAGTACACATTAGAAGTTCACGAACCTAAGGGACCCCTTTCCGGTACATGCGTCCACTTAAGACTTGATACAAATGAGGGAATTGCCGCCGCCCTTTGATCACCACCGCAACTGACAGTGTGCCAGTTTCAGGCTGATTTCCCAATGAAACAATATGGAATTCACGGCCTGTGGGTCAAAATGGGTTACCCTCCGTTCATCAAACATGGCAATGCAACATTCCCCCATTTATAGATGATTTTCCCGTTTAAGCCTCCATTTAATTCCACAAATTTGACAGTCATACGAACCCAATGTGGAAGAACACACAATAGCCCCAAATACATGCGCGTATATTATATACAATTAAGCTATAAGTATATGTATTTATACATATAAAATCATAATATATATAAAACATGTATATATATATATACATCTTATACATATATATATATATATGTGTGTGTGTGTGTATGTGTATCAGATTTGCCGCAGACATCTCCATCATTTTCCGTTTTGTGCAGCGCCGGATCGACTGTCAGGTGCCGCGGAGCGACTCCTGAAGCTGAGGCGTGTTCGGAACTTTGGCATGAGGGAAGCTTGAAGGGTCACGGTGCGGGGTATGTCTAAAAACTGGAGAATCCACGATAAATGGAGGTTTCCAACGGGAAAATCAACCATAAACGGGGGAATTTCCAATTGCAATGTTTGACTACCGGAGGGCATGGTTTTATGTTTATAACTTTCATACGGATATACAAATCAAATAATGTCGGGGTTAAACCCTATTTTTCATGTTGGCGCTAAAACCGATTCAACCATTATGACTGCAGCCCTTGATCGCCATGTTTTTGCAATTCTTGGGGGCTGATTTTGGAGGAGCATTCCTGGAATGATCGCCGGGATTTTTACGCGAAGTCCATGTGAAATATCCAGAATTATATAGGCATGCAGGTATGCAGCACAATAGACGTCAATATACATATCATATCATTGTTGCATGTAATCACCTTGTAAACAGAAATAATCAAAGAGGACTGCAAAGCAAATCACATGACATATATGTAGATTGTTTGAGGCCAGTGTAGTTCTATCACTAAAGTATCAACAGTCACCACTACTGATTCACTTGTCATATCTTCAACAATCAAACCTGATGAAGGAAAACTCTGTCATATCGTACCAATACACAAACACATAATTTATCATAATATCATCCCCTTACATTATAAAGACCCCCCCATCATGAGCGCCGAAAATGAACAAATCCACCAGTCACTACTAAATCAAAAAAATGTTTCATATTGGAGGTGGGATGATTCTCTCTCTCTCTCTCCCTCTCTCTCTCTCTATAGGATTAGTCATAGTTTTAGCAACGTCCAGAATGATTTAAAAAAGTAACATCCTAATGGATTAGATTACATATTTCTGATCAATCTAGAGTTTCTATTGTTTGTTGGAGGATTACTAGACAGTGTCCATTACCGGAAGGTCATTCAAAAATCCATCCACTCCACTTGGCCCAACTGCAGCCTCTGTACACTTTCGGCCACCAGCTGCGGTATCTGCATCACCACTGTCACCCCATGAAACGGCAGATGCCTGGCCCATGGTGAAAACCTACAGGGTGGTGTCCCATAGTTGGAGAAGTGAGTTTTGAAATAGGTTCCACTGGGATTTATGACGGAAAAACTATAGCTAAAGAGGGGTCAAACCAACAAAACCTCATAATAAGAAATACAATATAATATATTCATATATGGAGTATACTATATACTGAGGAGCACCACCTTGTAACTTTGTATACCTTCTAGTGGGCCAATGATTCGTAGGAGGCATGTCAGATCTGCAAAACAGGAGAAGCTACAGCTACAGGCAACTGACATCCATGCCAGCAGTATTTTGAACGCCAGCATTTGGGTGTGTCTGACACTAGGGTAGTTCCAAATTCAATGATTTCTCATCATCCTCCTCATTAAAAATATGAAATTTTGGGAGCATCCACCATTTTCAGACATTTTCAGACTCATAAGAACAAGCTTCGTGGGCGTCGTGGGTTGGGAGCTTCACCGTGACCAAGAAACACATCTGAAAATATGTTCCGTTCGGATCCCAGAAATGAAAACAAACACATCAAGAGTTTTGTGAGTTTGACCCTTTTACTCACAAGCTCCCACATTCCAGAAATTCATGGACCTTCAAACCAAGTTACAGCGCTTAGGAACCCCACAGAGCCCCCAGGTCCCCAGGTCCTTGGAATCTTGGGATGCCACCATCCGCTGACTTCCTGGTAGCGCCAGTGCCGCCAGTGACAGTTGCCAGCGACATGCCCCATGGGTAGATGTTTCACGGATTTTATTGTAGCCAGCAGTAGTGCCTTGATGCAGGGCTTCCTGTACCAACATTCAAACTAATTTTGGTTGCATGTAACTATGCTAAGTATTGTAATTATGGTGTGGTCCCGGCGATCCGGCAAAGTTTGAGATTGGAGTCACTTCCCAGGTATTCTCTGGGTACTTGAGACGAGCATCCCATTCAGCAATGGAGCAGCAATTCCAACCCAGTTGTCATGTTATACTGATATGTGGTTTATACCCCAGTGACTAACCTGATTTATTTACCACAAACCCGTTTCATGCAGCCCCAAACATGACCAGACCATGTCATAGCCGGTGGTCCATCGCCCCAGCACCCAGCCTTCAGGCTGTGTATCGACCATCTCCACTTCCTTCACCTCGGCTTCCGAAGCCACGGCCTGAAGCAACAGCTTACCCTGGAGGTGGTGCCCCAGTCTGGAATTGCTAACTTGATTCAGAAAGGTGGGTTCAAATGGGTTAAATGGGACCTGTGACATTAGCTAACTAGATTAACTAGGGTTTATGACGGTTTATGGATGTTTCTGGTGATTACAACTATAATTGGATGGGATTTATAAACCAACCAGCAGAAGTAGAAACACCGCCACCTTTTAGGGATTGAAGGTCCAATGAGTCCAATATGCCATTTGACATGGCTTAAAGCCAGCTCAACACCCTGGTATCTGGTACAGAATAAAGAGCTGGTATATGGATGTTCACCCCCCAAGGGAACACATGTGGTCTTACAATTAGGCTACTTATAGGTTTTGAATGGTTTTGACCCCTCCCCATTCAGATGCCACGAACTGTATGCAATCATGTAGGCAATATCAGTGCCAACAATTTTGGCTGGAGGCCCCGACACACTATTTCTCAATTTCTCAGACATAGCTGAATAGATGTTGATGGCTCTGATGCAAGGCTTCCAACCCTAGGAAGACGGAGAGTTCTGCATGTCAACTGGTGGGTGCCTCATGAATTGTAGCTCCTTATATACCCAATTTATTCCACATGGTTGCTGGCATGGCCTACCAGGACATCTGCATAGATTATTCTTTGATCTTAGTTCTCCATCAGTGGCAAGATCCTTACTTGAAGTCAGGATGCTTAAACATGCTGGGATATGTACTTGGATGAGCATCGAATTAGTGGGCAATCACAGTATTATAACCAATCTATGTGCGGGATGTACTCTAGTTCTACATGGGTTATCATTTATCATCTAACTAGCTGGGTTGCACCCCAGGTAGATTCTCCAGGACTTAACACCATCACCTGAGGGATTCTGACAGGCAGGTGTGCATACATGATCTGGGATGTAGATTTGGGAAAAGATCGAATGGTTTATTTCTTGCAAGCTATCAAGTATGCTGGAAGCTTTGGATAGGAACCAGGTTATTCACCACGAATTGTCCTGGTGATTTAATATGATTTATATAATGGGTTCTGCCTAAATATTTCATCAAGAGTATTCATTGAAAATCCCAAGCCAAATGGAATAAAACAATTTTGGCGATGTCCTTAAGCTTGCTAGATAGCAACGCCCAATATCGAATCCAATAGATGGAAACGCAACTTGGCATCATTTTAGTGGGATTTGGCTTTAGTATCTTTTTGCTTCTTTTTCGGGTTGCTCAAAAAATCTACCCTCTGGTAAACTAACATAGCTACTGAACATGGCTATTTATAGTGGTTTTTCCCATTAACAATGGTGATTTTCCATAGCTATGTTAGTTTACCAGAGGGTACAACATGGACAGGATCCCAAATTCATCGAATCTATGCGGCCATGCCTCGGGTGTTGGAGGTGCAAAGTCTTCGACCACCTCTGACTTCGATTCATGTCCGATGGGATAGGACGGCAGCTAGATGCGTAAAACGACATTGATGTGTCTAAAACTGATGCTGTATACTACGAAACTGGCAATTTCTGCGGGGAAAATGATGATCGACCAGAGGATTTAGGGGTATCCTTCAGACAAGCCCAAACAAATAGTTGAAACATTCATGGAACCCAACAATGGGATCTAGCAACCCGCAAAATAGATAGAACACTTGGAAACTTGGGAAATTATGAGGAAAAACATCATCTATGACTCATGACATCCTGGGAGAGGAAAACAGGGGACCCTCTTGAGATGGCTAAGAAGTTCATGTCTCTGGTTTTCTACCCTCCGGTAATCAAGCAAAGCAATGGAATATCCCCCATTGCGACAAAATTTTCCAATGAACAACTCCATAGCAAATTGGGAAATTCCAATAAAGACTCTATTTACCAATGATTTTCCCATATTTCCCAGATAGTCAGCGCTTGATTGCATTTGGTCCTGCTAAGGGGCCCCGTCACGCCCACCTGCGTCTCCGCGAAGCTGAGATCAATGTGATCGCCGGGCGGTGCCCTGAGTCCTGTTGGATGGCGGACGACTGATGTAGTGTAGTAACAAATGCTCATTAAACAACACGTTGCCTTACAAATCCTGACTTACTATACAAACCGTGCAAACAAAACATAATGATACAGAATGGACTGCGTAAAAACTATGAAACGAGCTTACATGCTTAGATCATGCTTAGTAGAGATGAAACAAGATTTTGACTGAACTCTAATCATCCACAACTTGAAAATATCTGAAATGAAACCATTTGGGGATGATTCCCCGGATCCTAACCATCATTCCAGTGACGTCACATTGAGGTCATTATAATGCGTATGAATAACTTCTAGCTATACAAATGGGCGCAGTTGAATGCTCAGAATTACATATGTATGATATGGTGCTGCAATTACAATAACCGTTTAACCAGTAGTCAGGTGCACTTAATTATATATACCATTATGCTATGTTGTGGTAATGATGTCTATAATTGTAACTTGAGGTGTTCTATGCTAGTCTCATTGCCATTATCATTAATCAATTGCGAATAATGGTAACAAGAATAGCCAATAGCAATAGTATTCAAAGTTATTATACTACAGTAGATGGACAAAATATTCAAACCCTGCAACACACACTATGTTGAACCCCCGCACCCCCAAATCTCAATGTTTCAGCGCGCCTGTTAACAAAANTTCGGGCTAACGCACTTCGGGTGACATTAACATTGAACTTTGGGGGCAAGGGGGTTGTATCGGATTCAAAGGGTTTGAATATTTCGTCCATCTACGGTACCAACTGGCGTGTGCGGCAGGCCGCACACGCCAGTTGGTACTGTCTCGCTGTCTGATGTTGCCACATTTTTTGGTATCCAAACTTTATTCTGCATGCTGCTGATCTTACTCCAAGCTGCGCAGAACATTACCTTTTCNTACTGTCTCGCTGTCTGATGTTGCCACATTTTTTGGTATCCAAACTTTATTCTGCATGCTGCTGATCTTACTCCAAGCTGCGCAGAACATTACCTTTTCAGAAGTAAATGCCACTTCTCTGTCTCCCGTCCCATGTTTTTCTATTCCCTAATTCACAACTTATTCCAAAGTGTGCANCTGCGCAGAACATTACCTTTTCAGAAGTAAATGCCACTTCTCTGTCTCCCGTCCCATGTTTTTCTATTCCCTAATTCACAACTTATTCCAAAGTGTGCACAAACATTGCTTTTTCACACAGGTACATGCAACCTGTGTCTCTCCCGTCCCATTTTTTTCTATTCCCCAATTCGCAACCTATTCCAAAATGCGAAAAACATTGCGTTTTTACAGGTGAAAGCTGCATGTGTGTCTCCCGTCCCATTTTTTTCTATTCCCTAATTCGCAACTGATGCCANTATTCCAAAATGCGAAAAACATTGCGTTTTTACAGGTGAAAGCTGCATGTGTGTCTCCCGTCCCATTTTTTTCTATTCCCTAATTCGCAACTGATGCCAAAATGCGAAAATCATTGTGTTTTTACAGGTAAAAGCTGCATGTGTCTCCCGTCCCATTTTTTTCTATTCCCTAATTCGCAACTNTTACAGGTAAAAGCTGCATGTGTCTCCCGTCCCATTTTTTTCTATTCCCTAATTCGAAACTAATTCGTTTGACGTGGCCCTGCCAATGGATTTGCAACGTCAACAGCATGAGACTGTTCCGAAAGAAAAATAAATTTCTTTTCTTTTTCAGAAAGCAGCGCACCTCACAAATGGCAAAATCCATTGGCAGGGCCACGTCAAACGAATTAGCTTCGAATTAGGGAATAGAAAAAAATGGGACGGGAGACACATGCAGCTTTTACCTGTAAAAACACAATGATTTTCGCATTTTGGCATAAGTTGCGAATTA
>BGPT01001272.1:51663-143018 GCA_003297045.1 Symbiodinium sp. clade C Y103
TGGCATCAGTTGCGAATTAGGGAATAGAAAAAAATGGGACGGGAGACACACATGCAGCTTTCACCTGTAAAAACGCAATGTTTTTCGCATTTTGGAATAAGTTGCGAATTGGGGAATAGAAAAAAATGGGACGGGAGAGACACAGGTTGCATGTACCTGTGTGAAAAGGCAATGTTTTTGCACACTTTGGAATAAGTTGTGAATTAGGGAATAGAAAAACATGGGACGGGAGACAGAGAAGTGGCATTTACTTCTGAAAAGGTAATGTTCTGCGCAGNNGAAAAGGTAATGTTCTGCGCAGCTTGGAGTAAGATCAGCAGCATGCAGAATAAAGTTTGGATACCAAAAAATGTGGCAACATCAGACAGCGAGACAGTAGATGGACAAAATATTCAAACCCTGCAACACACACTATGTTGAACCCCCGCACCCCCAAATCTCAATGTTTCAGCGCGCCTGTTAACAAAAGTGNGATGTTGAGGGTTTGATTTCTTTCGTCCATTCGGGCTAACGCACTTCGGGTGACATTAACATTGAACTTTGGGGGCAAGGGGGTTGTATCGGATTCAAACGGTTTGAATATTTCGTCCATCTACGGTAGTTATTAGTTATGCTGTCATGCTTGGCAAGTTGCATACCTGGGGTTGTCTCATTCATGCCCTTGGGGTGATTCAAGGGGAAATAGGCAGGAAACTCAGGACAAGAATATGAGTATGAGCTTGCATCCAAAGATGTTCGGAGTTTCCAGATGCTTTATGTATATACTCCCATCCCCCTAAACGTTGAACACCCTCCAGAAACGATGGTGGATGTAGGGGTTGAAACCAGATATGACTGGGACTATAAACACGGGATGTTTAGTTTAATATTTGTTACCCTCTGGTTACTTAACATAGCCATGGAAAATCCCCGAACTAAATGGAGGTTTCTAGCTGGGAAAATCATCCAAAATTCGCCAGCTATTCCATGGCTATGTTAAATAACCAGTTTCACTGAAGCCAATGATCCAAAAGATGGCTGTTTCTCAAAATGCCGGACCCATCAGCTTTGGTCCAGATTTCGTGGAAGACGGCCTGGCAGATTTATTATGTGCTTCGATGTGCATCCCAGTTACTGGCTGGTTTGTAACCCACAAATATACATCTATACATGATGATATATGTATTTTACAAAAATATGTATTGTAAAGACACATGACATATGTAAATCCCATATATAAACCACAAAAATCACAGGGTTCTAACATTCCTGCGCCCGGATTTCGGGATCCCCATGCCAAGCACCTTGAACCCTCCACGAAACCCCCACGGCTCAAAGCTTGGTAGTTCGAAGCTCGCTGGGTGTGATCCGGGATGCTGGCGCCGGTTGGGACATTTTCCATTCTGAAAACAGTGTTTTCACCCATAGATCATCATTCAGCCAATGTCATGTTGACATCCGCAAGAAACCACGAATCTCGCACGGGCGACTGCACTTGGCGAGCACCCTCGCGCTCCCCGAGAGCGACTGCGAAACCGAAGCCAGCGGTTTGCCGAGGCCTTCCAAGACGCTAGACGAAGCCCAAAGCGCAGCCATCGGGGGTACTATGATGATTTTGTTGATTGCATACTCCTTCTGAATCTTTCATGTCTTTTTAAACAGATCTTTCTTTTCAAAGGTGGTGCCCCCCAGTTACTGTACATTTGTTGGTGCCCGATGAACTAGAGATATATTGGCCACTGCTGGCTTCGGAGAACGCGGGGAGGGTGGCTGCAGACATGGCATTGCCATGGGTTTGAGAGTGTTGCCACCTGGCGTTGCTTCAAGGGCCCTGTGTGGGATCTGTGGATCTTGTCAGTTGGGAAATTCTAGAGGAAACAACCGGTTTCTTTACCCAAATCGACAGGGCTTCCTGCATCTTCCAGCATTGACTCGAGTTCGATGTTGGCCAATGAAATCACTCGGAAAAGATGTGGCAGGTTGCGGTTGTGGGCTGCCGATTTCTCAACAGCTTGGTGAAAAAAAAATATCTGCCGAGATCGTGGCTTCAAGGTGATCTTGATCAGCTTCATTGGGAAAATCCCCGAACTAAATGGAGGTCTCTAGCTGGGAAACATTGGGAAACTCATTGATACGTTGGGGAATTCCGATTGCCATTTTTCATGACACAGGAAGGTAGTCCTTTTTGCTCAGTCCCCCCTCTGTTTTGTGGGAGATATCCAAGCTAAAGTTCTCCAGCTGTTCTTGTCAAGCAGCGAGGTTTTGTATTCTCCTCGTTGTCGTTGCTGCATTGAGTGAGGCGCATCAGAAGCACATCAGCATACATCAGCCCTCAGGGAGGATCAGCACGCATAAGCTGCCTTTTTTGTTCAACGAAGTGCAGTGTGGTGGGATATGGCTATGCAATCTGGTGACATCCCGTTTCCTCCTTCCTTTTTCTGTTTGTTGAGATTGCCCATGTCAAGTACGGCTCCAGTTTTTCTTGACCCCAAAACAGGTTGGATACCAATTTCATACCAATCACAGGCCTGTTGCAGGTCCGAAACCGTACCCAAACTGTGAGCTGGTGAGGCTTTACGAGAACCATCACCTGCTATCTTGCATCTGGATGAAGGTGCAGCGGCAAGAGAAAGTCTCAGCCCCCAAAAATATATGACTTGGGGAAACTCGTCTCGAGATGATATAGACAGTTCATCTTCGAAAATAGTATATATATATATATACTGTACAATATGTATGTATGTACACACATATATATGTATATAGTTATATGTGTATATATATATATATATATGTATATCCATTGTTCTCCATTCATATGGGGAAATCAGCTACGACTTGGGATTCTCCAGCCCTCAGGTTTTGTTTCTCCAGGCAACGAATGGGTGGCCGGATTCCACCCGCGGCGACTCTCAAGGCAGGGGAGCCACAGATGTGCCATGGTCAGCTGGATTTCACCATGAAAAATGGGGATTTCATGGGAATATTCATGGGGATACTTTTGGGCTCCAAAACCAAAAGTTGGAAGAGATGAGCCTCTAGGGGATGGTCATAGCAGCATTTTCGTAGGGCTTAATATTTTTTAATACTACCGATTGTATGCCGGAATGCCTGATGATGGGATGAACATACCATCTATACCATGCTTTGACCACGTGAGGATGGCAGGCAGAATGAACTCCCACGATCATTGGTGTATGAGTAAACAAAATGAAAAAGCTACACATACCTTTTTGTAAGCTATTTTCCTGAGAATGTGACAGGGACTGTGATGAATTCCTCATAAATGCTGATCTATGAAAGAAATAAGAACACATGTCTTGTGACATTCTTCCACCACAAAATCGCCAGTCAATCATGACACGTTTCACTTTTTCTTGTGAAAATATGTTGTACATCCTCTCAGAACCTATTTCCACAGGGGAGTCTTACGGACTTTTCCCCCAAAAATCGATCCATCCAATTTTCTATGGTTTTTCTATGGTTTTTCTATGGATTTTCCTATCCAAACATTAATTTTCCCATGGATTTCCCCCCAGCTGCGCCTTCAGCAGGAGCTGCCACCAGCGGATCTTGTTGAAAGCACGGCGGAGTGCTGGAGATTCGCGGCGCCTGGCGAGAAGGTTCTGCAAAAAAACGAGGGTTGAACTTGGGGGTCAAGATGGTGAAACATCATGAAAATCCATGAAAATCCACGAAATCTTGAGGTATATTGAGTATATTGAGGTTTAACTAAGGAAGGTTTAACGAGGGTCTAAGAAGCTTCAACCATCCAAAAATCGGGCTCCAGCCAGGAACAACTGGGCTTGAGCGAACAGCAAATTGCGGTTTAGCTAGCAAAATGATGGTTTTGCTAGAAATCAAATGACTTTGTCTAACACTCAGTTTGATAGTCCAATTTCTGTCTATTTTAGCGGACACCTGTTTTTGCCTTATCTGTCGGAATTGGGGGCCCGTGTTTTCAGACAGACCCAGCTGTCATGATGAAACATCATAAATGACGGTTCACAACAGTTGATGAATGTATGCATGATAAGATGCCATGAGGAATTGTTCCTGCCCAGTTCACCTTCCATTAAAACGCCTGTCCGTGCCACCTCAGTTTCTTCTGCTTGGTGGGTTGGATTGGTAGCTTTGGAAAGATGATTTCGAAATAACCGTGGTACCCTAGGGTAAACCAACATAGATGTGGAAAAGCCATGGTTTCGGAAAAAATGATCTATGTTCATGGTGGGTTTTCTGTGATGTTCTACATCTATGTGAGTTTAGCCCAGGCTAAGTATCCCCAGCAACCCTGCTGCATCCACTGCCGAGTGTTGACTCCGTCAGAGGCTCTTTGAGGAAGTTGACTCTGGTCTGGAGCAGGGAAGTTGGCACCATCTGTGGCTTGGCACCGGTGGCTGGCTGGTAAACCCCGAGCTAAACGGAGGTTGACAGCTGGGAAAATCATCTATAAATGTGGAAGTGTCCATTGCCATGTTTGATTACCAGAGGGTATTAGGCTCAACATTGGAATATGGTAGTATCAACCAACGACAGGGATTGTATGACCAACCTTAAAAACAAAGCCATTGAGGGCAATCCAAACACCCACTCTTAAGCCGCTCCAAAGAGCATTGGATGATCTTTCTGTTGCCTGGCTCCTGGGGTGTAACAGCATTGTAAAAGTCCGCCGGGATTCCTGAAGGAATTGTGGTTGGATCCTGTTTCAACTTGTTTTTCACTAGGTCTGTCTTAAAATGGGCTTACACCTCCCAAATGACTAGTTTCACGGGGAAAATGATAAAATCATCCCATTTTGGGTTCGCCTAGTTTTAGACAGCGCGCCAAATGGGGGGCAGCCATCGCTACCCCTCCAAGGACCCGTGTGGGCATCGATATCGCAGAGATACGCTGTGGGCAGGTGCGATTCAACTGGGGCTTGGTGAAGGTTTCAATGGGTTCATTTTTTGAGCAGAAACTGGGGGAACATCACATGAACATAGCTCGAGTTCACATAATTCACCTTGTTTCTCCAGAGTTATCTAAGATTCGCCATGTCCATCTGGGTCGGTACTTTCAGATTTCTCCTCCATTTTTCGGGGGATGTTTTTCCATCCTATGGTGAGGATGTGAACCAAACCATAGCTCTGATCAAAGAGAAGCTGGGCGATCAACTGGATTTCGTTGAACTCGATGACCCTTGGCGCAAGTGGATTCCATGGGAGCCCCTGGCCCCCACCGGAGAACAAGTTGAACGTCGGCAAGCTATCGCTTGAGACGGTCAACCTCGGATTAGTAAATCTCTGGTCTGTTTAATTTTGGGAGGTACCAGTTTAGCAGCAGGTTAAAGGATATTAAAAGTATTTGGGCTGGTATACCCCAAAAAAAACTCAGCCAGGGTAAATCTGAACCCCGGGTTGACTTTCGATGTGAAAATGAAGAGCCAGAGCTCATTTTATGCTGCCGAGGAAGAGATCTACATGCCGTTGCAAGCCGTTGTCGATCCCGTTTGGCCACAGCTGCGCGGCTCGAATAGGGACAAGGTTGCTCCAGAGCAACTTCACAATCAGAACAGCATACTCATCAACATCATTGCTCCAAATAGCAACCAATTTCTTCCATCATTGCATCCCACTATGTTCCCATCATATCACTATTATATTCCCATTAAATCCCATTGAATCCATGTTAAACACCATGAAATCCCCGTTAAACCGCCATGAAATCCCGTGAAGTCACCGTAAAATCCCATGGAATCCTCATGAAGTCGCCATTTTTCCCGACCCAAAAAGCTGCGGTTCCACGCTGCTGAGGCAGTGGGGTCCGCAGCGTGTGGGCTTCGAAAACGCCTGGATACAGCTGGAAGCATTGGAGGTGACGCCTAGCGAGGCCAGAGGTGAGGTCAACCTTGGAATAAACCATGGTTTATTAGAGGGGGTAGTCCCCAAATAGTAATAAACTATGACTACAACAAACTAAAGCAAATTATCATAATTATCATGTTTTTGCTAAAAAACATGATAAAGCATTGGCGGCTGGGCGGCCCTATGCGACCCTATTTTCGCACAACATCCAGATAGATGGACGGATAGATGAATGGACATAGATCAGAAATCCAAATTTGACAAACAAAAAGTATGGATTTTGACCGAACATGTGGTTTCGAATTGAGCATGCGGATCTATGATATAACTTGATATATATATATATAACCAATACAAAAGGGAGAGTTAGTCAGCAAAGTATACACTTGAACGGACAAGAATGCAACCGGGGACACTCATCAGCAATCGACAAAAAAGCTGGATGTACTATGAAAACGGGGATCGTACTCTGCTTGGAAGTTTCAAAGATTTTGCATTCTCCACCCTAGAAATGGGATGCTGTTTGCAGATCATATCTTTGGGATTGGTTGAAACCATCAACCAGATACCAACCGTTGATGGTTGGAGAGTATATGCCAGCCACGGCAGCCAGGTGGTCGTCGCCCTCATCGACACCGGCTTCAACTTTTTGCACGAAGATATTCAAGGTGCGTCAAGGGTAGTGATGGCTGCCCTTTTTTGAACATCATTGGGGAATGGCGACACAAGCAGCTGTTGGCAACGAAGCAACAAAAACCAACCGCCTTTCGGATGATGTTTACCCTACAAATGGAGTTTTTTTCACTGGGAAAATCATCTACACATGTTTTTTTTCGAGCCATGTTTGATTCCCGGAGGTTAAAAAAAAACAAGTTCCAAGTCATAGTACCATTCGGTACATTTGCAAAGTTCTTTGTCTCGCAGTTTCCAGGTCGCGTCTGGGTCAACGAGGGGGAGATCGCTGGGAATGGCATCGATGATGATGGCAATGGTCGCCATGGCAAAGTGATGGGTTGGGGGCTGGAAAAACCTGGAGATGCTGCGAATCCAGCCTACTGAGCCTACTGATTGTTGATGTTGGGAGCAGAAAATGCAGGCAGAAAAGTCAAATGATGGACTAATGATAGAAGTGAGTTGAGATAGCAAAGTCAGCAATATCTGGGGTGCTCAAACCATCCGTAAAATGGTGGGATGTGGGGTATGCCCGCGTTTTGAGTCATTGCTGGCCTGCGAAGACGACCCAATGGACCTGCTGACACAGGCCCTTCGGTCTGCCCAAAGGGCTGAATCAGATGTTGATCTGACAGAAATCATCTTAGTTAGTAGTGGTCAATTGTAGTTAGCTAGTACTAGTTATGTATATAATAATGCTTAGTTGAATAATAGATATAATAGATATTTATATATAGGTATATGTAGGTATACATACTGTATACTGGTTCAATGGAAAAGCAACCCACGTTATCATTTGAACGCAGAAACAAGTTCCGCTTCAGGACATACTTTTGCGTGACACTTAACATTTTGCTGGAACGCTCTGGAATGAAAGGCGCAGCTGTATCAAGACCAATTTGGGTATGGGTGAAAATCCTTTGGTCACCAAAAAAGCTGGTTGAATCCCAATGATGAGTCATTTTTTGTGGGTCGCTATCAGGAGTTGCTGCGCCGATTTTGCAAAATCGTATCGGTTCATCACCAGCAATGGGGAATCTACTCCCTCCAGCAAACATCAGAAAGATATAGAAAATCCACCAGAAATGTAGCTCATGTCCGAACTGGAAACCAAGGGTTTTCCACAGCTTCTTGTAGGTTTACTGGAGGGTCATATGGTCAATTTCTTATGGCCGAATCAGCAGATCCAAGATTGGCAAACCTGAGCCCAGGCTTTGTAGATGACGTCAACGGTTTCAACTTTGTGGAATCTGGGCGGAAAATTGACCTGGAATAGGCTGCACGGTGCCCCCATCTTTCCATGGAACTTTGGGAATCTCAATTTTTAATGATACATATTATTGCTTACTACAAAGTATAGATGATATGCAGTAATGTATCGCGAGACTTGTATTCAATCCTTTTTTTCACCATTATAATCATGAACTCTTGCTGGTGGTTTTATTGTAGTCATACCTTAAAAAAGATATATTGAAGATATATTAAACGCAGCAAAATAGCAGGAAATCAGAGATTCTTGGTGGTTTTGCTATTCCCCCCGTTGTATTCGATGGTTTTTTTGACCACCTTCTCCCAACGAGTCGAGGACAACAACGGTCGACCGGAGGACGATTCGGGACATGGGACCCACAACGCTGGCATCATTGCGGCGCAGGTGAACGACCTCGGTGTGGCAGGCGCATTGTTTCAGTGTTCGATGGGGGTTTCCATGGGGGATCCCCCAATAGCTGGATGGTACTTAAAATGGATAATCCGATCTCTGGATGATTTGGAGGGTACCACCATGACTTTAGGAAACCTTCATATATGAGCCAGAAATGGCCATAAACCATAGATTCTGGTTCTTCAAAGTGACCTTTTCAACCACCAATTCGAGAACCTCGATATTTGTTATCTTTTTGGGGTTTGACAATACATTCTGTTTTGCATTTCTTGTGTTTTTCTTGATTTGCTGGTAAAGATCTTGGGTTCACCGATACTAAATGAGCTGTAAAAAAATCCACTTGGGTGTTGTGAGAAATCTGTTGTGCTGATACGTTCGCATGAGTGTGTTGGCTCAACAGCTGAGGCGCAGCGGGGCGCAACCAGATGGTGAAGCTGATGATTGTGAAGGTCCAATGCTCGACTGGTTTTTTTGCTCCCTCTTGGGTGGGCACCCTTGCGAAAGACAATGGGAAGAAAACTGACTTCACTTCACTTGAGCATGTCTTTTTTTGTTCAGAGGGGTTGAAACTTCAAAAACCAACTGGTTAGGGTTGAAGAAATCGCACAGCCAGAGACTGAGGTGGTTGGTCAACATATTGGTGAACCATACCCAGTCCCAGGTAATCCAACGTATATTTCTCTCCCAAGCGGATGTTCCATGAATTCGCCAAAACACAAACTCTTTCTTTGAACCTCCAAGTTGATCTTTCACCGCACCAACAGATTTCAGCTGCCTGACCCACTGGCTTCACCAGAGGCGCTCACTGCCAATGGTGGCTACAAGAGTGATGCCATCAACGTGCCTTGGCTGCGGGCCAAGCCCTCGGCCCCATTGGACACAGCGATATATCATGATCATATATCCATATGATATACATTAATCCAACACTACTATGTATGTATATATCAATATTTGGATATCCTAATTAATTATACAAATACATATATAGATATATATATATATACACATATACAGTAGAACACATGTATATGAATCCGTATACGTTAGAATGATAATGCGACGCCCACCAAATTAGATAGCACACACGCATTCAGTAGCCAGAATATACTTTGTCCACACAAAATCGTTTCCCTCAATCACTAGTCACTGATTCCACTGCCTACTGAAATCAGCCATTCCACGGGGGTTCAGCGTTTTTTTGTTTTGATCTGTCCCATTTGTCATGGACTTTTTACACCTCACCATGCCACCACTGAAAGTGCCTGCCGTTTCGGAGGCGCTGAACTATGCCATGGCCATGGGTGTGACTGAGCTGAATTTCTGCAGCTCCAAAGAACCAGCAAGAACCGCAAGAAAGCACTGTACTCCCGTACTCCCTCCTTCATCTTCAACACCCCCAACAAAATCATGCTGAATAGTAGGGAATATATTTTCTACACATGGATCAAATACCCACATCTGACTGGGATCCATTGAAACGCGGCCTCGGCCAGCGCCGCACCTGAGGCAGAGATCTCCAGCAATAGTTGGGGAGGGCATAGCGAATCGCTGGCTTTGCAAACCGCCATCCAAGTGGCCATGGAAGCAGGCCATCTCTTCGTACCTTGGTCGATTCTTCCTGGTGAAACTCCTAACTCTGGGTTTGAGGTCGTTTTAACTGGCTACCTTGCGAGAAAAACCCACTGCTTCATCATCATTCCATTCATTTTCTGAAAACCTGGCGGTAAGTTATGGGTATCAAGAAAACATGTTCTGATAGACCCAAAGATCATATTGGTGATATCTCCCAAAGCCCCATGTTTAATTCCATGAAATCAGCAAATTTTCTTCCATTAAAATCACCATTTTCCCAGGAGTATCCCATGAAATCCCCAATGACCATCCCATGAGCGTCCTCATTTTTCAGTGTGGAATCACCATGTTCTTCGATCTCCAAACAGGTCTCTGCGGCGGGAAACGACAACCGCAATGCAGATCTTTCTCCCTTCTATCCCTGCGTGTATCCGCACGTGTCTTGGTGAGACAGGCTACCGGGCTACAGTACCTTTGATCGTTTTGGCAAAGTGTAGAACCAAGAACATCAGGAACATTTTTGAATGTGATAAAGCGTGATCAAGCCAATAAGTAACATCTACCATTTGGGGGATGGTTTCCAACTCTTTTATGATCATATTGCAGGGGGTTTGGAGGTGACCATGTTTTTTTGGGACCGCCAGTGAGTAGGTGCTGTGCGTGGCTGCCTCAGATGACCAGGACAGTTCTGTGACGAATGTGGGAAACCCAATGCCATAAACCTACCATTTGGGTTGATACCAACCATAAAAATGGTGATGCTGGGGATGGTTTATTATTGAGTTTACTGCATGAAGTTTGGTGTGAAGAAAAACTCTCACTAGTCCTCATCCCTCCATATTTTTCACACCCCCCCGTAATAGTCGTCATTTCTTTCCCTATGAATAGGGGCATCATTTGGGGTTGAGCAAGCTGAACTTGCGGACGTGTCGCGATTGTCTTCTTTCATGGAGGACCAGTTTACCTTCTTCTCCAACTACGGTGAGGAAAGCATTGAATTGGTGGCACCGGGTCAGAGCATCATAAGCGACTTGGCTGATGTTTTTCAGAGCATCGAGTCGGGAATCCCGGAAACATCATGCATTCCCATTTTCCCATTGGTGAATTATATACTTGGAAGTAGCCCATATAACTATGGTTATATATCCATGTGTATATATATATGTTTGTATAATATATATATATATACATAGAAAGATATCTGGATGAATTAGAATAATATACAATAATCTCAGTGTGCCGTCACTGGAATGATGATTCGGATTCGGGGAATCATCCACAGGGGACTTAGACCTCAGCTTCAGGTTGGTGAGTTTTGATGATTCAGCCAGATATGTTCCCAGTGTGTCTGGTTGATCATATGTTCTGCAGCCAGATTAAATCTTCCAAGTCTTCCAAGTCTGCCATCTAAGATGACGAACGAAAATGGTCAGGTCGTAGTCTGATCTAGCTGGTGGGGTTCAAAGATGTTCGGATACGCCTTTTTTCTCACCTCAACATATGGGATGATGATGATGATGATGATGATGATGATGATGATGATGATTTTTCTTATCATTATCATCATTTTTATTGTTAGTATCATTGTTGTTATTACAATTATTGTTCTTAATAGCAACCAGTCGAGGGCTATTCCAATTAGAGAGCGCTGCATTAGCCGCAGGATTGACCCTTTTTGCGCCATTGAAATGGCTATAAGTCAAAACCCTGGTACCTAGTGAACATGAAAATAGCTGGGATTCATGGATGTTCATCCCACTAAAATGGATAAATTCATAAGGTTTGACCCACCCCCAAATTGAAATTGATGATCACGTCCCAACACCACTGACTTCCAGAAACCGCCGAGGCACATACCTGGAAAACACACAGTACGCCTCGCTCACCGGGACGTCCTTTGGAACTTCCATGGATCCTTGGCAACGACCGTCTGGCGGCTTGACCTTGCCACAATACATGGTGATTTGCAGAGGAAAAACATCTAAGAAATGGGGCGTGAAAATAGGTATCTGAGGGGGAAAACGGATAGAATCATGAATTATCCCCAAAATCTCCAAAGTTCTCCAAATATGGCTTCGGAATATCTCAGTTTTTTGTGAAATATGAGGATTTCAGGTCGATTTCTGCAACAAAAAAAAGGAATAGATAGACATTCGGGCAAAAGGTGTACCATGTCCACTGACGTGATGGAAGGTGCAGAAATGGAACTTGGAAGTCTTGGAATCGATCCTTATGTTCACGTACATTTTGGAATCTAAACGAAATCGAATGCCCTGAAATGTCGTTTTTTTTGGGCTCTGAAGTTGTTTCCAGGTATGATATGTATTTTTCTGGTATCGATACTGTTCACCAGTATGAATAATAAAATATGGAAAGCAACCAATTTGGTGGGTCCATCAGAATCCCATTTTAGAGTTATTGCTATTTTTCCACATTTCAGATATATGGCTATTTTTCCCCAATTTTTGACCTATACCAAAGAAGTGCAACTTGGATAGATCACATTTCAACCTATAGATGAGTATATAGTCTTCCCATAAGCAATGTAAGCTAGCCAAAACCCACGAAGATACAATGGACGTACTCAATCGAAGCAACATATGTTCTTCCGATGTTTTCTCAGGCATATATCATAGAACAGAAAAACACCCGTAGCTCCAAGACACATCCTATGCCCATATGCCCATATCCAAGATGGGTGTCTGAAAATAGCTCCAAATCCCATAGAAACAAATCATCATTCCCCCCAGAAGGCCAAAGTATTTTGGGGATATGCCCCACCTCCAGCCAGATCCATGCCATTGTCAAAACTTGGATATCCCTTGGGGAGATGCTGATCAATCCATAGAGATTTATGTACCCAGAATGTTTGGTTCTCATGAAATCACATGACCATAAACCATGAATCTCATGTACCTTGACCCTAGCAGCCCTAGCACATGTGTTGCTTGTCAGATCCAATTGAATCCCCATATATTGTTGGTTATATCCCATTAAATACCATTGATATTCCCATGAATGTTGTTAAATATTGACTATCATTAAATCCCATTCATGTTGTCAAATCCCATCAAATCATTCCCATCAGATCCCCATTGTTGGATATTATCCCATTGATATTTGCATAAAGCAGAGTAATGTTTATATCCAGGATTACATATCCCAATATATGTTGGATTCTCATTCATATCATCTAATTACATCCCATATGTTGATTGTTGATTTCAATCCCATACACATTTGATATTTCCCATAGATATTTCAATCCCATATATATCCAATATCAATCATATGTATATATATATATATATACATGGGTAAACTAACATAGATGTGGGCAATCTACCATTTATAGATCATTATAGATCCCTTTCCTGGGGAAACCATAGCTTTTCCACATCTTTTTGTATCCCGAGATGTTGATTTCACAACGGTATTCTGGATGACTTCCAGGTAGCCGGCGCTGCTGCTTTGCTCTTCAGTTGGCTTAGAAGTGCCACCAACACCGTGCAATCCGTGGAGGATCTGAGTGGCCAAGTCGTGGTGGGTTGAAACAACAGTGGGGGTTAGGGATACAATGGGGAGATGATGGGAAAAAAGTTTACTGTAATTAATGGGTTTAAGAGAACATCTAGAGGAAACCATGGGTTTTTTAGTTTGAATTATAGGGAGTTTCCTGCAGATTTTCCCATCGTGATAATTCCAGGATATACTCTCCGGTAATGACTTACAGTTTGCGAGCTGGAAAATCACCATTTCATTGGGTAGGGTAAGGTGGTAAACCTATATACTGTACTGGTTTAGTATTGGATCATATATATGGGGTCTATTCATTTTCCGGCCCCTGTATTGGAGGTATTCAATATGAGATGAATGGAATTTTTAAACCATCTCCAATTTTACCAGCAAATGCATGCTACAAACCATCCGGCAATCATGGGTTTTTTATTCAGTTTTCCACGTTAAGTGCTGTCTTCCAACCAAGAATTCGATCGGACTTTTTTCAACGCATGAAAACACGATGGGTTTGTCTGAAAATAGGGTAGCGGTAAATCCCATTCTTGATCATTATTTTCCTTCTTTTATATCACATGGCAATTTTGGGCTTCCCCCATTTTCAGACACGCCCAAGAATCATAGTTGGTCGGTTTTCTCGCCCCATTCCTATCCCCATTGTAGCACCGTTTTTGACCGTTAAATCCCAGGACATTCGCTGGCTGCTGTTGGAGACGGCCGAGAAATTGCTGCTCGTTCGACCTTGGGGGGATGGTGATTCTAGGGATTTCACTTCATTTTGAGCAACAAAAAATCATGGTGCTACAGTTTTTGGTATCACAATGTAGTATGGTGCTATTGAAAATGGCCATTTATAGTGAACTTTCCCATAAAACATGGTGATTTCCCATAGTTATGCTAGTTTACCAGAGGGTATCATGTAGTATCCCCTATTCTTAACCCATATACAAAAGCCATGGTGATGAACTCGGAGGTCGTGGACGGAGGGCTTCGTTGGCAACGGGATGTTGCGGGGACCCAGTTTGGTGGGATTTTTTTTTCGAGGTCGGCCCCCCCCCCCCCAAAAAAAAAAAATGTCTGCCCGGCATCTCTTGGAAAGTTGAGCTAATCTGGGATTTGTATACCAAGTTTTTCGATCTTTGATCAAGTCTCCAACTATTTAAGGACAATATGGGGATTTCGGATCCAATCACTATAGAAATCACTATTTATGAGAAGTACAAAAACTGACAAGTTACCATTTTTAATGCTAGTGGCCGATTTCCAATAGGTGATGTGTGAAATGAAAACGCTTTGCCAGGCCCATGATTAGTGACCTCAAGCTGCAGTGATGTCCGAGGTTAGATGTGGATGCTGCTGCCAGCAAAGCACTGTCAGGAGCTGATTGTCATGCCTTTTTTTCATCCATTTCTTTACCAGAAAAAAACCGCTTGAAGTCTAGGTGTAGGCCAAGATTACGACCCCCCCGAACCCACAAATTTCGCACGGTCAGTGTTGACCATCCATGTTCTAGGCACCTCATAAGACGGATTCCATGGTGGACTGCGACTGCCAGGAGTGGGATATTCCTGGCTGGTAGGGCCATGGAGCTTATGCCGTACGGAGAGCCACTCGACTTGGGATTTCATTGGTGGGACATGATACCCATTCCGCGAGGTTGGTGGTTGCAACATGTTTCACATCGTAGTCTAACAGTCCATGATTTTCCCAGCGAATTCAATCTTCATGTATAGATGATTTTCCCATCGTTTTTGCAATACGTTCCCTTTGGAACCATCCATTTGGTTCTATCCCTTTGGATATTCCTATAGCCATGTTCGACACGGTTGCGGGTATTTCGTTCCAAACCTTACGACCGGCATCGCATCGACAAGGTTGCACCACTTCGCAGGGCATCCGCGCACGCAATGTGAGCTGTGTGAGCAGCGATGGGACCGAGGCGCATGGCCATTTTATGCCATTTGCAGATGGATAAACCAACCCCGGGGGGGATAAACGTTGGGATTAACCAACGAAAATGGTGTTGTGATGGGATATCATGGCAGGGAAAATCAATGAACATCATGGATATACATGGGACTTTCCACTTGTTGGTGTTACTCAAAGGACCAAAGTAGACAAAATGCTTTGAGTCTTTGAGGAATTCCACCCGAAACTGATTTTCAATGCTCATGAAATCTTGCAAATCCAATGCCAGAAAACTGGCTGAAATTTGGTTGTTTCAATTCGGCTTCAGATCCACAAAAGAATTTTCAGTTCCAAAGTGGTTGGAAACTCCAAAAATTGGAGAATCTCATGTCTTTGGTCTTTGTTCCATATCTTTCCTTTGGGACTTCCCACTTTTTTGGGCGAGTTGTGAACTCGGAGTTTTCCAACAAATCGCCAGGTGGACATTGCTGAATGCAGCGAGGAAGCTGAATGTCAGGAGCATCGGTCATTGTGGGTTGTGCTTGGACGCCATAGTTATTATGGAATCAATGGATAATAATAATAATAACAATAATAATAATAATAATAATAATAGTAATAGTAATAATAATAATAGTAATAATAATGATGATAATCATAGTAATAATAATGGGATCTTAATGGATGTTAGTAGATATACCCCCTGGTAATCAACCACGGCTTGTTAAAGCAAGACATTTGTAGATTATGTTGCCAGCTATACACCTCCATTTTGGTTCGGGGATTTCCGATTGCCACGTTTGATTCCCTGAGGGCACCGTAGTTATCATCCAAATTTCAAGGCGAAACTTGGAACGGACCTCACAGATGGCCTAAATTGATGATCTGCTGTATTCCGGGCTCAGGTGGCAAGGAGAGTTGGGGTGTGTACCTGTTGCTTTCTAAGATTACCGTTTCAACCCCAAATTTTCAAAATGTTTTTGCAAGCCTGACATCAATCACTTTCAGAGCGAAGTTTTCTTTGTCGGATCTCAGGGGAGATGGTACATGCTCCAGTGGATACAGTGCCACAGATGTTTGCTGGAACTATGGATGGCCAGCAATGTATGATTTCAGAACATGTTCCATTGGTACCGCCAGAAACGCACTTGATGGATGAAAAAGAAAACCATGTAATACTCTCAAAACATGTCTTTGTTGTTCAAATGGAAAGTCATGATTTTAAACCGGTAAATCTTCTGCACTGGGGGCGCATTTTACCGCAGGGGAAGTCTTCATTTTTATCAGTTAACCCCCCGGCTTTTTTTGGTACATATTACAATTTTGGTGGTGAAAACACCTCCAATCTTTTGCTGATTTTGGCCAATTACATCCCAATTTTTGGAAGATAGATCGGACTTGTTTGCTGGGCAAGTCCGAATTTTTGCTGGTTGGATAATCCCCCATATTTCCTGCATCAATTGGACTTCCAGGGCTGCCTGGAAGCCATTGATTTCGCTTCGTGGCAGGACCTGGTGCTGGGCTGGCGCGACTCGTATGATGCCAGCTGCAGCGTCTCGGATGGAACAGGTGGGGTAAATCGCCACAAAACCTATGGGGGTTCCTTAAGTCATGGAGGATCCCCAAGTCACCATTCCCTTTGAATAGTCATGGTCATCCATGACGTGGATGATGACTGGACCCATGACTTTGGAAGCCTCCATATGGCGATTGAGCCACAACAAATTGGGGAAGATGGGGAAAAGATCAAACCTTGCGTCCCATGGACATGGTTGTCTTTGGCAACACCCCAGGGGCCCTGGGGGGCGCATTCTTGGGGGGTTGTTGATTTATGGCTAAATCTTGGATACATGACTAATCTATGGCTATTTTTGAAGCCCCACAGCTGAGAGAGACCATCGAAGACCCCAAACTTATGGTCAAAGGAAGATGACTGGGGCCCCAACTCATTGCCGTACCACCTCATTTTGAATGCGTTTGAACTGTTGAAATATTGATGCTAACCATGGACATGCTGGTGATATGACTAAACTTGATTTGGTCGTTTGCAGCGTATCCACGATCAGCCTTGTGTTGAGGCATCTATGAGAGCTACAATTGGTGTACTTCAACAGGCATGGCAGCGGCGTGGATAGAGTCTGCTCAAGATCCAGAGCACCAACATTTTGTCAAAGGTGAGATAGCTCCAAATGTTATCAGATCTTTATTGTTGTTACTATCTTTATTCTCAGTTTTTCTTCTTAGAATAAATTTCACTATTTGGAGGTGTAATTTCCACAAAAAATGGGATCTAACGTAACCAGTCAATGGGGAATTCAGCATCAAACACAATTTCCGCCACTGTTCCGGGCTCCGAAAAAACGGGTTGGGAACCACGAGCTGATCCACCACGCGGCAGGGAACTACGCAAGTGGCTGGCTGAGCTCATGGGGTAGCTTCGCGGACCGAAAAGGGGATGTGTTTTCCATTGGGGGTTTCCTAAAATGTACCCAAAAATGGATGGTTTATTTCATGGAGAATCCGGATTGAAAATATGGATGATTTGGGGGTAGCCCTATGACTTAGGAAAGCTCCATATTGATTCAATCCTCAATGCAAAGGGCCATTCAAGGTGAGAGATATCTGAACAGATCCCTCTCAGAGAGTGGTGCTGATGTTTGATGCTTGACGGATGCTGCGAATCGTTGTGAATCCATGCGCGCACCTAGAGGTTCGGATTCCCCACACCTCTTCCAAAACCCAAGGATGATCAAAGATGTCACAATATTTTCATATATTTTCGGCATCAACCTGAAAGATGTGAATATATCGTATTCATTCGTATTCGACTAATCAGAAACTGGTACTCGGCCTTGTCTGACAATTGGGTGCCCCCCAATCTCGTGTTTGTCACCGTTTCCCGTCGCCAGAAATTGGGACGAAATACACCATTTTCAGACAGTCACCCAAATAGTTATGGTTGATTATACAATAGATATTATGAAGATCGATCATTGTGGACTATAGTTACCTGATTAGCTAGTATCCCTACATTGGATTTGGATTCTATTGCTTTTGGACAATCGTTAAGCCAAACAATAGTCCACATATAGATCATATATGACTGGTTGATGTGTCGCAATCTGCGCCCTTCCGTCACTCGCGGTGGTTCGGCTGAAGGTACCTTCACCAGCACCTCCACAACCTCCATCAGCTCGACTTCGAGTACTGCCACCATCACTTCCCACACTCAAACCTCAACTTCCAGTACCACACATACCAGGTGGGATCCGAGGCAACATCATCCCGGATGGATCAGTTTTCCTTCCCCAAAAATGTCTCATGCGTGGCATATGGGTGTGAACATGGAGTAAATGCCCCAGGTATGGCAATGTTAGGAAAAATGAGGATCAACCAGTGGATGGAATGTGGATTTTCCCGGAACTTGCAGGTACCAAACCCGCATGATCAATCCCCTACGGTGCAAGAGAACTACAATTCCCGTGTCATCACAACAATATTGTCCCATCTAGTCTACATTCCCATGCATTTCCCGGTGTTTTGACAGGACCACTTCAACTTCCAGTAGCTTCACGGTGAGTAGCAGCACAACGGTCTCCAGCACTTCCAGTAGCAGCAGCAGTAGCAGCACTAGCTCCACCAAGAGCTCCACTAGCACAACGACCGAGACGAAAAGCAGCTCCAGCAGCAGCACGTCGACGGTCACGAGGACGGGCCGGATGGGGAAATGCTGCGACAGGACAGATATTGAAGATGTGAAGATGCTGCTGAGAAAAACGAAGAATAGTGAGAATCTGTGAGAATCTGTGAGAATCTGTGTTGATCCAAGACCCCCAAAAATCATCGCCTACAAAATATATCAAAATATCATTCGAGCCCACGGGAGGAGACATCGATCTCCTGGAATTCCAATGGGTTGATCGCACATCGCACCGATCAGGACCACAAGCAGCACAGTGACTTCATCGACCACGAGCACAACAACTTGGACCAGCACAAGTACCTCCAAAACTTTCACGATGCTGGGCAACAACCATAAAAAAGACGTTGTTCACCACCGGATTTTTTTCCCGTTTCTGGCAAGCTTTTGACTTGATTTGTGGCAAGTGCTTATCATAGCGGGTCCCGATCTTCACTTTCCACAACCGATTTCGTTCGTTCTCGACGACGGTCAATGCCCACATTCCGCATCACGCTGCATTGCAAGTAGGAAATCTCCACACTTTGCCTGTTTTGCTTCCACACTCTCGATGCACGAACGTTGCTTGTTTCACCGCTTAAAAGCACATGGATTTTTGTTTTCGTGAATATGTGTATATATATATATATATATATATTAATGTAATGTAATGTAATGTAATGTAATGTAATGTAATGTACTGTAATGTAATGTAATGTACTGTAATGTAATGTAATGTACTGTAATGTAATGTAATGTAATGTAATGTAATGTAATGTAATGTAATGATGTTATGTGATGTGATGTGATGTGATGGGATGGGATGTGATGTGATGTATTGAAAAAATATATAGGTTGTAACAAGAGTTGAAAGCATCATTTTCCCATATTTTCCCTCTGAAAATAGCCCTGAATTGTGCTTACTGTAAATCATCAATTGACACAGCCACATCCTCAAGCGGTTTCTCAGGACGAGCACCAGTAGCACTTTTACAAGCACCAGCACCACAAGTAGCAGCACCACTTTGAGACTCGGAGGGGAAGTGGAGATGGAATGGACACAGGTTTCATCCATGTTTAAATCTATGGACAGGTCCATTCTGTGCACCAAAGATCGCAGTTTTCTTTTTGGAGCCAAGAAGGCTAGGGACATCAACCAACAATGATTGGGTATGCTGGACCTGCGGATGGTTTACCCTCTGGAAATCTGCGCTGGAATTCTCCTTCCCTGTTTTTGCGCATGTTTTCCCGAGAAAACCAAGGGGCCCATGGGGATGTTTACCAGGTTTCATGATGGGAATCAACAGCCATTGATCAAATTTGGAGAGACCCATTGGATGGTGCCGGAAGCCCTTTAGCAGCGCTCGGCAATTCCAGATGTTCGAGGCGAGCCAAGGCGATCCAGAACATGTCTTAAAGATGCTTTTTTTTTGAGATGGGCTTTGTTGTGGGCGCGAAATTTTTATCAGCGGAAATCTCTATCTTGGATTTCATCAGCGGATGATACAGAGATTTCCATCAGCCATCAGAGGTTGATGAGCATTGGGCTATTGTTCAGCTTGAAGCCCGCATTGGTTCTGCTGATCTTCTCGGAAACGAAGCTAGCGACGGGAAATCACAATTCTTTGATTGGTAAGACGATACTAAACCATAAAACCGTTTTCTTTTGTCGTAAGACCATACTTTTTGCCAAGTTGCTTTGACTAAAGTCAGCCACCAAAAATCCTCGTGAAGTGATATCCCCATGAACTCAAAGTTGACATTTCAAGTTCACCAACAAGTTAGTTAGCAATGACATTTCTGAATTTAGACCCACCAAAAATGACCATGAACCACTCACCCAGAGGGTGCCACGGAGGACCGTGGAACTAGCGGCTCCCATTGGAACCACGGACTATGTGAGAAGTATTCTGCTACTGGTGGGCACCAACCAGACCCCAGCAGGCGAGGGAATTGATTTCAGGGTTTGTCTGAAAATGGTGATTTAAGCCATGAAAAAATTGGAAGCCAGGTGCCATATTGCCATGAAGACTTCAGATGATTTGGCACAGATTGGGATGATTTGGCCAGAGAAATTGGCATTTCACAAGCCTTTTCATCACATGAAACGGTAGTTCCCCACCCTACGAGGTGATTTGTTTGTGCAGAGGAAATATCTTCCGGTCTTGTTGGCTTTCGTTCTGGTCTTGTGCGGGTTTCATGTGATACCAGTATTAGTCCACATAAAGCACTGCTTCAAAGATGAGACTTGGACCAAACTCCATCTTGATCCATCTTGGCATGGAAGGCATCGATGATGCTCTAGCTGTGGCACTGGCAGACAGCTTCCAGATGTCACTTCTCGGTGAATTCCTGGGAAGCTGTGGAAACTAAAATCCAACGGTTGGAGGATAGATAGTATAGCTTTTTGCCCCAGTCTTGGACGGCACTTCAGTCATGGGTAATGTGTAAACCCGATCATGGCCACCATTTTTCGGTTTGAGGATACGCTTGTATGATGCTTGGAATGTCAAACCCATTCATTTTGGTTTTCAGACAATTTGGATGTGGCAAACTTGATTTGGACCATTTGCCACATCAAGAATCTTGGGGACATGGGGATTTTTTTCGGCAGCTTGGGAATAGTCAACCACAGTCCTATGGTGCTTCGTGTGGTATGGAGGTTTCACCGGTTTCACCCCCCCTTGTGCATGTTGACCACCCTTGACATATGTCCATAATACATATCATACGCATATGATGTTCGTGGCGTATATATGATATATGTCTATGTATGTATGTATATATATATACATATGATAATGCGCATGTAGAAGATGACACGCATGTATATATAACTATACATATAATATGAATCTTTACACCCAAGATACCATATATATATATACACATCTACACATGTAGATGAGATGGTATACATATATAATCATATATATATATATATGTATATATATATATACTATAATTAGGTATACTATAGGTATACTTGTGGAGAAAAGATGTCGTACATCTGCAACACAGCCACTGCGCCACGGAGCCGCGTCTTGCGTCTGAGGCAACGCTCTTCTGTAGAGGTTCTCTCGGTGAAAGCTGCGGTGGCCGTCACCCGGTGATGGAAGCAACGAATACTGGATGATCTTGGTAGGCGTATCCCAATTTATGGCTAGTTTACTGGGCAAATGGATCACCATCTTTTTGGGTAGCCTATTTTCAGAAAGCCTAATATTAGGATCCTTTGCCGGAAACCGGAAATGTTGGTTCTGGGGGAAAAAAACAAACAGAACAAGGACGTATCATCACAGAAAACAAGACGCATGTTTTCCGGAAAAACGTGTTCCATTTGGAAGAGAACCAACATCAAATTGTTGCCCAGAACCACCCAAAAAACTTGTTTGGTCTTCCAGATGTTGTCCTTGGATTTGGGAAGGTTTCGCATCACCCGCCCTGTCTGGTTGTTCAGAAATGCGGAATGGATGATAAAGCATTGTCTTTGGAGATCGCCAGCCTGGCTCAAGAGATATTTTAGCACGGCGGATGACCGAACAATTGGTCCATGTTACGCTGTGCCACTGAGGGTTGTCCCTACGCAGTAGGAGGGCGAGAGTTCGGCGGCTTCTGCTGTAAGAAGTGCCATGTAAACCATGTCCTGGGATTACAGAACCACGAACATGGCTACTACTGCCAGAAGCGGGAGTTGCCTGATGGCACCAGGAGATCTCCTCCAACTCCCCCTCCCGAGCCTCTAAGCCAAGCGACCTCCAAGAAGGCGCAAAAGCGCATCAGACAGCTGGAATGGGAGAAGGCAGAGCGACAGGGTACGGAGCACGAGGCGTGGCGACAGGGGATGGAAGTTGCAGGCCCAACAGACTTGTTTGTATCAAATGTGGTAGACTAAGGTAGATCATGAGTCATCTGCTTTTGCAGTCAGTATGTGTATCATTGTGTATCAACCAGTTGCGAGAAATACCAGTACCCTTCCATCCTAAGCTTTGGAATCTCCTCCGGAATGCATTCGTGGCAGGGTCATCAAATAAATTGTGAAAGACACTCAGTGTGCCCCCAATCAACAACTTCCACAGTGGTCCAAATTGGGTACGGATGCTATACCACTCAAACATCTTGACATGTCTTGAGACATCAAAATACCAGTCCCATACCTTACCACCCCCCTGAGGAGGTTGCTGTTGAGGAGGAGGATTTGGACAGACCCCAAACCTCCCGGCGCCGCAAGCTGCCGCAGCCACCTCCAGTGCCCAAGCCCAAGGCCGCTCCAAAGGCCGCAACGCCCAGATCAGTGGCCCCTCCGGCGCCACCGCTCCCCTCGGCGTCGCGGCCCGGGCTGCGGCTAGGGCCGCCGACGCTGCGGCTGCTGCCGCGGATGGGGGAAGTCCCCGTCCACCTGGCCGCGCAGGCGCAGCAGGCGCAGCAGGCGCAACAGGCGGCGCGACAGGCAGAGGCCATGGCGGCCATGGAACGGGAGAGGGCGGGGCAAAGGTTGTTGCAGGCCTTTGCAGCTGCACCCAGTGCTGGAAACAGTGGCTATAACTGGAGAGAGTCAAGTACTTGGCAAAACGGAAAGATTCAGATCCACATGGCTCATTGGGAGCTGTCTGAAGAGCATTGGACGCAATGGCTTCAGTGGATGCAGAACGAGTGGACCAGAAGGAGCGCAGAGTACACTTGGGAAATCTCCACCATGGATCTCTCCCACAACGTCCTCACGCCACCTGCAGTTGAGAAGATTTGCGAATTCCTAGATGGGAAGCTAGTTGCTGAGCTAAAACTTTCATCATTTTTTTTTCTAAAATCACTCAGAGAGAATGGTTGGTTCTTCTTCGTTGCTTAAAATATAGTTGCATGAGGTTCCCCATTTTTTGATCACTCATTTGTCTTAGCATCAGATCCAGTTTTCTGACCAAGGAGCGCAAGTGTGAGCACATGCTATTAGTGTCCCCATTTTGGCCGAGTTTCATTTGGGTATGGGTCAAAATTAAAAGCATGAGGGACCACAGATGTAAGTCTATGTCTAGTTTCGTATTAATCATCCAATTATTGGGGTACCCAATAAATTGACCCATTTTTCCATCTGTTTCCCTTTCTCCGGTGGCCTTCAATTTTCCAGGTTTGCCACAGCTTCGATTTTTCCAACACGAGCATGTGCGACCAGGGGCTCATTCGGCTCGTGCTCCATTTGGCCAGCACCGGGGTCACGGAGCATCTGAACATCTCTGACAATAAGGACCCGACAATTGCAGGCTTATACTTCCAAAAACATGGGCCTGGGTTTGTCTGAAGTCATAAGGGATATCCCCAGTGAAAGGGCCATTTGAACAGGGAAAATGAGGTTCTAATCGACTGGAATTGGGGACACCCTATTTTCAGACCCACCCATATGGGGGTTTCGTAAGCCATAGGGGATCCCCAAGTCACCATGGTTATTTCAATCTCAAGTCATCCATGACTGGGATGATTTGGGGGTACCACCATTCTAGGAAACCTCGATATGGGGGATTGCCCTCTGGTAAACTAACATAGCTATTGAAAATCACCAATTTTTAATGGGATAATCAAGTATTTCTATGGCCATTTTCAATAGCTATGTTAGTTTACCAGAGGGTACGGTATCATCCTTCATTTTGGGAATCCCTCTGAACCAGTATGGATGGTCCCAGTCACTAAATCCACGAAAATATGCAAACATGGTCTATTTTGGGAGGGATCATGTGGTCTTGGGCCATTCATGGCCATTCCACGTCCCATTTCTGGAGCCCATTTTCACCTTGAAACATCTTGAAACAACTTTTAGAGATGGCCTTTTTCATCATGGCGTTTTTCAGTCCTGCAGCTTATGGAGGACATCACTTTCACGGGCGTCTCGTGGCTCTTCACTATCTTGAGTTGGCATCCACTCTATCCATCGCTGGCGAATAACAAGCAGGGGCGTCCTGTCTATTCTCCGCTGAAGGTCAAGATGGAGAACTTGGGCTTCCCTACCAGTGAATTGAACACGTACTTGGATTCAAATGAAGCTGGGCGCGTCGCTTTGTGCGTTTAGAGAAATTTCATGGAAAATCGCCACCATGATTAAAAAAACAATCCACCATGGATCTCCATGAATTTTCATGATCTTTTTCATAATATCCATCAATATCTATCAATATTCATTAATATCCATAAAATATCATTTACTGTCCATTCATATCCATTAATCTGGACTATTACCTCGGCAACCCTTACTGGGATTGGTTGGACATGAACTACATATCAAGGGGACTTCAAAGGGCATCCCGAAATCGCCTTTTTTGAGATTTGTGGATTATTGTATCCAGATCTCTTGCAATTTCGGATGTATTTCCAATGCTTTATCCCAAGCCAAAGTGACTTTCCCATGGACCCATGGACTGTTCTGATGTATTTCTGATTTCCAATCGCGAAGCCATCCAAAGCCCCAGATTGCCCACCTTTGTTAGATCAGCAGCAAAGGTTGCACCGCATCTTTCAGTATGTTTATACCCAGTTCTTCACCGGTGCCTTCTTTGGTAAACCAATTCCTGGTTGAAGGGGAACCTTTAGCAGAGCCCCCCCTAGTTTGGGGTCAAAACCATGGTTTCCCTGAGGTTTTTTTCGCTTCAATCATCCTTAAATCAAGCAACACCTGAGGAATTCAAGCTGCTCTGTACTTCAGTCACTGTCGGGTCAAGCTTCAAGAGCCAATTCGATGGTCCGAACCCCAAGAAGCACAATGTAGTTTTCCAACTGGACGTCGGATTAGCCCCTTGGGCCCTGAGGTACGGGAGAGTATGGGCACCAGAAGTTGAGGAAGTTATCCTGAGAAGGACCCAGAAAAAGGAATATATATATATATAATTATATATATATATATATATATATTGATAGAATTCAGGTTTTGACTTGTAAGATGGTTGACTAATCAGAGATACATCAGATTAAACTATGGAAAAGAAAGGTCATTTAGGTTCAAGGTACGCTTATATGGATTAAACATAACCATTTATATCCATTTCCAGATATTCAGAATGGTATTAAGCTGGTCGTATCTTATTGCCATGTTTGATTCCGGGAGGCCCTAATATAGGGGGATGACTCAAAACCTATGCAAGCGTGGGTCGATGGTGGGATGACATCCTTGTGATTTGCAAGCTACTTTTGTGTGCAAACCAAGGGAACCTTCCATGGACGGAGGGATTTCTTTAGGAATATAGGAGTGCCAAGTCTGAATCATCCACTGCTTTCAAGCCATTAGACTCTAGTACATGTATGTTATACATATATCTTCACATACCTGTCGCACTTTATTGTTGTCCACTGCAGTCTATTGTAGCCCATGATGTCTACACAAAAGGCAATCCTACTGTAATGTAGAAGAAACTCTGACCCGTTGCAGGAGATGGGGTGGATGAATCTCCAATTTGAATCACTTGTATATCCAGAAAAACAACCAATCACAAGATGTTTCTCGAGAGTTTCAAGAAACTGCACCCCAAAGAATCCATCTCGGACGAACAAAATTCCATATAAAACCAGAAAAATCGGTAAGGCAACGGTTGGGGCCTCCAAAAAATTGGCTCCGCGGCGAAATTCTGCCCGTCAAAGGACTCGGACACCAAACACTCGGAACAAACCATTGGCTCAGCTTTTGTCACGTTTATTCCTGGCAGCATTCCATAGCTTCCAAAATGAATCAGTTTGAGAAAACTGGATCAATGAATTGATCTCCTGAACCCATTGGCCTCCAATTTTTTTGGTCAGAATTGAAACTTACAATTAAAGCCCCCCACATTCGATAAAAAACAACTTGCCACTTTGCTGCAGCCCCGTCAAACTCCCAATCTTTAAAGCGTTTCTAGGATCTGACCGACGTGGGGTTGCTAGTTCCCATTTTGTTGATTAGTGATAGTGATATCCCATAACATCCTATGATATCCCGATTCAGAACCATGAAACCACGAATGATTTTTCATGGTTAACCACGAATGAACCATGCTGAAAAACCAGGTGTTTAAAACGAGGCTGTTCCATCCATGTTTTCAAACTGAGGCTTCTGAGTCCAGACGCATCCTGAATCCATACTCCATGGTGAAATGCTCGGACCAATCCATGGTGGCGCAACCGCCGCGTCCCTGCCGGGCCAAATTGTTAACCCAGAAGCCCGCGCACCAACGAATGGAGCCGCAGGTGATGCAAAGAACTTGGTGAACTGTTGGGTGTATGAGGGATCTACCCTCTGGTAAACTAACATAACTATGGAAAATCACAATTTTTAATGGGAACATCCACTATTTCAATGGCCATTTTCAATAGCAAACTGTTAGTTTACGTATAGATGGCGAATTTACTCGGATGATTTAAGCGAACTTAAGCATTGTGATTGTCCAGTTCGCTATGTGAAATAACCAGAGGGTAAGTACAATTATTAAGGGGGGGAACTAAACCAACCAACCCTGACGTTTCCACATTCTATCATTCCTCCAGGATCATGAATTACATACGCCCTCTGGTTATTTAACATAGCCATGGAAAACCACTATGAATATCTATAAATCATCTATAAATGAACCATTTTCCATGGCTATGTTAAATTTCCACAGGGTATTCTGTATTGGTCGAAATCAGATCATTTTTACGACTCTCCGCTGCCGGGGAGATCCATATGGCTTCGGATTTTTTCAGGTGGTCTTCGAGGATTACGACTTGATGGTCATCACCAAACCTCCCTGGTGGCATTGCACCAATTGTGAGCATGGGCCTGAAGTGCCACGGCAGCCAGGTCGACCTAAAATAATGATGGGGGTGAATGATGGTCGGGGTAAGGACTATAGTAGGGATGGGGATTATTCTTATCCCCTGCCGGGATTCATGATTTTTATCCCCTGTTCAGCCTGTTCACCGAAAAAACATTTCCATTGTATGGATTTCAAGATGTGGTTTCATCCCCTACTGAAAAACCATGGTTTCTTGGCGTGTTTAAAGTGAATGGGGGATGGGATTCATGGGCATTCATGGGGTGAAAAACCCTTGAAGTGTGTGTCTTTTTTCGGATGAGCACAATGTGGGTAAAACATCACAAGAATATAGGCAAGTGGCAATCAATGATTGGTTTTTGATTTTTTATCCGGCATATCGTGAAAAAGGTTCAAGTTTTAGGATTCAGCTTTGACGAATCCCCAATTTTCGTGAAGAACTATGATTGAGCAGTGCACTTGGGGTCTACCCCATTCTGACAACTGGCAACACATTTCGTGTTTGTTGGCCACTCGAACTCTGCCGCGCTGTTGCCATTCGCACTTTGAGGTGTTGAGCAAGGTTCGCGAACTCGATGTATCGAACCAACGAGAAGAGGCCGAGAAGTTACTTTTGAAATCGGGCACTGCCGCGTTGCACGATTACATCATCTTGCGCTTCGGCAAGGATCCCTTGTTGGCCGGCGTCTTGAACCCGGAGATGCTGTGGGGCTTGATCCACAGACTGGACACAGGCACTTCCGGCTGCTTGTTGATGGCCAAAAACCAGGAGGCCTGGGAGATGGCGAAGAAAGAGTCCTGGACGAAAGGGTACTGGAAATATGGGAGTTTATGGTGATTTTAATGGGATTTCATGGGATTTCATGGGATTTCATGGGATTTCATGGGAATATCATGGGATATATATATATATATACATATTTATATGTGTATATATAACCAGCCACAACTGTATGGTGTGTGTCTGGAGATGGGGCGATTCCTGTAACTCCAAACATTTTTTATTTTGAACATGATGATACACAACATGAGATTTTGAGGTAGCTTTTTTTTCAGCTAAAGGCTAAAGCCATATTTTCAACAGGGAATGATGATTTCAAGTGACTGGAGATGTTTTTTGTCTTGGCTGTCAACCGGTGGATTGTTGGTTCATCTCTTGGATTGTTGGAGATCTTCTCAGCAATTCCTCATTGGATTTTTTTGACCCCGCATTGTCCCTAGATGTTACTCACCATTTCATGGATGTTTCACCAACAGATAGACGTTGGTCATCTTCCCCAAGTCGGTTGGTTTTTATATTTCCATAACATCCATGTGTCATTCTCTGGCTCCGTCTTTTTTGAAATGCAAACCTGGCAGGTGCTGCTGGTTTGATTGTCATGATATGTGCCACGGTCAAGTTACATGATGTTACATGATTATCTTTCCCATCAAGATAAATGGTCATCATTTTCATAGGAAGAACATATACCCTCTGGTAAACTAACATAACTATGGAACATCACCATTTTTGAAGGGGAAATCCACTATAAATGGCCATGTTCAATAGCTATGTTAAATTATCAGAGGGTATCAATGATAGTAGGCCTACTATTAACCCATTCACGGACCATTCACCCCATGAATGGGATATGCCACTGATATCCCATGGAATCTGGTGAATCGCCGAAGTTTGATTCATCCATAAAGAAAAACCACATGATATCCATATTGTCACTGGTTCAGATCTTTCTGATGTGGATATTAAGGATTAAGCCTCCAGGTTGCGAATTCCATGACCCCTTTCAATTTACTATACCGTTATGACCGACTAGTCCCTTCCCCAATAAGAAACACACAGACAGACAAGACACACACACACACACCCAGAATCAGAAACCGTGGCGGAATGTATTTAATCGGTTTAGTTTGGGTGGCCCATATTTGTTTCTATATCAATTTGGGAAGGGATGATAATCATGGTACCAGCATATCTAACCTAGCAAGTGGAACATCCCCGTGTTCAGATGATTTCGCACTAGAAAAAAACATGAATGGATTTCCCTTTCCCATAATCATTACAACTAGTCCTACCATTATCATCAATATTGACCACTATGACACTATGAAGCACTCTCAAGCATTGTCAACCATTCTTGTTGCATGCCCATCCAGGTATAAGACAAATTCATCACCCCCGACTCCCAACAACAAACATTTGGGTGTTGGTCAAGGAAGAATGACAACACAACAATGATAATGATACACATACTTTACATCCTGGCAAAGTAGAAATATGATTCAAGAATCATCATAACAATGAGATTCTACATAGTTTCACCAAACACGGGGAAAAAAACTCCATGATCGATGGCTTTTCGAACCTGGAGATATAAAGTCCAGTTTTCCTCAACTCTCCTTATTATTTTTCACAAATTTTGCCAAAAAACGCCATGCTTTCAATGACATCCCAGGATTGCTACACCCAACGTTTCGTCCGCGACTACGTCGCCTTGGCGCATGGTTCCGTGCGGCTGCACTGCAAAGGTGAGTACCGCAACCAGCACCGGGGCTTGATTTCGGCGGCCATTGACCGGTCGCAGTACGCCTGGACCCGGCGGGTGGAAGTGAACCCCAGTGGAAAAGGTGAAGCATCGCAGACGCAATACGAGTCTTTGATATTCTTGGATCGTTTTTTTTGAGTTGTTTTTTTTTTGACCCGAAAAAAGTAGACATAGAAAAATGGAAGATGCAAATATGATAACAGTCCCAAAAAAATTAAAGCAATGGTTTTACCACATTATTCGAGATACTTGGAGGGTCGAAGTAGTCTTTTCTGATGAATCTTGGACTAGGATGAATGTAGGATTCTTTGATGATGATGAAGGTGAGTTGCGGATGGATCGACACCTATTTCCACAGGGGGGATGAAGATCCAGCAATTTGACGATTCGTTGGATGTAAGATGACTATGGACCAATGCGCGTAAAATTATATGTGTGTGTATGTATATATATATATACATACATACATCATATATATATATATACATTATTGCACATAATACATATATGATTACAATGTTTAGGGAGATGAACATCCATAAATCCTAGTTGTTTTGATGTGAGCAAAAGGGTAAGAGGGTGAACTGACGCATAGCCAGATAGGTAGAAACAAGTGGGATATGTTTTATTTGTTTTTGATGTGCTCTTGTGTGGTTTTAGATGCCTGAAACGTGATTGGAACGTGGGATGATGATGTTTTCAATCAGTGGGTAGGTTAATGTCAAATAGGAATTTTAATATCATTTGTCTAGAGTGATTGGTGTTTATTTTTTTTCCCCAAATAGGCCATATCATCATCATTCCAGTGGCTATTTCAGGCTATATCATATCTTGGGTTGATCCCAAAAACCCAAGATGTCATTTTTTCCGATGTTGGGCGGCTCCCGACCAGGAGTGTCTGGCAGAGTATAAGAGTGCCAATGGATTCCACTACACTCTGCTGCATTTGAGGCTTCTGACTGGAAGAACGCATCAGATCAGAGTCCATTGTGAAGCTGGGCATTTGATTATCATTCGAAGAATTTGATGTTTTTTTAAGGTTAGAACACGCCAAATTCATCCAAATGATGGGTCAAAAGCCATGGATTTCCCGGCAGCTCACCCAAACATAGCTTGGATTTATGGATGTTCATCTCCCATCCCAGGAGCACATCGGTCTGCCATTGGTGGGAGACCATGAATACCAGCGGCGTCGGCCGCCCTTCGACGCTGAGGCGCCTCAGGAAGAAACGGAAACCACCGCGGCGGAGAAAGCGTTCATCCGAAAGACAACTGAAGCATTGAAATAGATTGCAACATACTATACGATACTATAAGTAGGGGATTGGAAAACCATTGTTTATGGGGGTTTTGGAACCACATATATGAAGGTATAGTTGATAGATGATGGTTGATTGGCTATTAGTTCGGCAGAGATGCTACCTGGGTTATTGGGGACGATGAACTAACGTATTAAGTTTTTCAGCCATAATAAGCCATAGTAGGGAAATCTATCAACCAACGAGTATTTCATGAGATGGGATGGATGGAATTTTAAGGACTCACTTGGGGATATCAACCCAGTGGCTGAATGGCTACCAGCTAGCTCAACCAGAGGAGGGTTGGTCCTATCGTATCCCCACCTTTGTTGCTCCCTTGCGAGAAATCCGCACGACAGCATGGGAGTCCTGAAAAACACCCAACAAGTGTATCATGTGCAGATCCTTCAAATCAGCACCCTTTGTTGGTCAATGAAACTTCGCAATGGGAAAAACGGTCAGAATGAGCCACCTTGAAACAAGTGAAAGAACCAAGGAAGTGGAAGTTCTGATCTCTTTTCTTTGCAGCTTCACATGGGACGTAAAAAACGCCACAGCAATTTCATGGAATTTCCCGGATCGAAAGGATGGAGCAAAAAGATGACATCGACATGGTCTTACCTTTTGGTAATCTAACCTATGGAAAATGGACCATTGGTCATGTTCGATGAACTACCAATTGCTGATATTTACCAATGGCCATGTTGGCTATGTGAAATGACCAGAGAGCAGTTTTTTTCCCCACCAGATTAAGCCTTGCGTTTCGCTCGTGGGTCGTCCCATACCAGGTGACATACTGCCAGAGACCGTTTCTGCACAAGCTGCGGTTCGTATTTCCCAATCGACGGGGAGATCCAGTGTCCATCCTACTCCCCTTGGAACCTTAGATCTGAGAGTGGTGGAAGGTCTTGGGAAATTCTGGTAGATTTTTTGTCGGATTTTCAGCAGTGAACATCTGAGAATATGGGGGTTTCCTTAGCACACACATGGTTTTCACCAGCAAAACCACGTACAAAATCATTGGACAGGCATCAAATATGGAGATCTACGCCACATCAGACGGAGTTCCACCCAGAGATTTCTGACCCACGAAATTTCAAGGTGAAAAAAGACCCGGTCCTCAAAAAAAAAATATCCATCCATCAATATTGCCCATGGTGACTCTATACTATACTATTAGCTAGTTTTGTTCTCGAATCCTTTGAGGAGTGAATTCTATCCCAGAGAGGTTTGGAAGACCTGGGTTTTTGTCGTCGGCTGCAGGTGGTGGAGCTGCGAAAAAATATCCATGGTGGCTGGTTCATGTCTCAATATCTCCCTAAATTCATCACCTTTCATTTCCCACATTCATCTACCACTCCACTTTTCATGGATACTCTATCTTTTATGGCTTCATATGGGTTTGGTTCAAAATCATTTACTCTACCCCCCAAATTGGATGGTTAACACTGACCAATATTGTAGCTCCATTGTTACCCCATGTTCGACCCACGGCATGTGTGTGTGTGTGTATACATATTGTATATAAATATATATACATATACAAACATAAGCAAGGGCCATATTGACATCTCTATACACCCAATTTTGGATTTCTCCATAGTTTCCAGCGATTTTTATCCATTTCCCACATTTTCCAGGCCCTGTTTTCACAAAAAATCCCATGGCACTCAGGAAGATCAACCCGACCTCCATGATGTCCTCCGTCAGTTATATCTCGTGGAGGTGTTCGACAGTCCGGCCACGGCCCCCGCAACGTCGGGCGGCCCTGCGCGTGACGCGGCACCTGCGGCGCGACGTGCTGCGCCGCGGCCATCGCCATATTGAGGATTTCGTGATGGGTCCAATGGATCCGGCAGAATTTTTGGGGAACAAGTCACCCAAGTCCAATTAGATTCATGGCAATTTAAATGAACTTAGCAATGATGATAGAAGCGAAATGTCAATGGTCAAGTGGAACAGCAGGTCCTAAAAGGATTGCTGGAAGCGGAAGAGCTGCTTCAAAGATGAAATAAGAGCTCTCACTTTGAGTGAGAAAGGCACATGGCCAACAGTTATGCCAGAAACATGCGCTTGCGATCTCTTTTTACACCCTAACAAAGTGGGGTGCAAAAAGAGATGACATGGGGTGGAAGGACATGGCAGGGATTCTTCAGTGCCATTGAAATTCTCAAGCAACCTAAGCTCTGACGAAGATGGTCCTTTCAAATGACCGAACCCGTCGTGACGTGACTGTAATGATGGTTGGTAGAGGTACCCATCTCCAAATGCCCTTATTTCATGTGTGTGTGGACTACTATAAGAACTATGAACTGCAGTGTTATCAGAATATTGGCATTTAAGTGATGTATCCAGAACTATGTCCCTAATTCTGACAATTCATCCAGACATAGGATAGGAATCGTCCCGTCCTCCGTGGCGGCCCCAGGCCATGTTTGGTCCCATTGGTGGCCGGCGCATGGTGGAGGTCAAGTCATTGGGGCTTGGGCCAGTTTCTCGTCATTTTTCTTACTGGTGCTTAGTAGGGAATGGGGGAATGGGATGATTATCAAACAGTAGTTATGGATCATTCCCCCATTCCCTACTAAGCACCAGTAAGTTTTTCAGGTTTGTTTTTGGCATCCATTTTTCTTGGGGAACGTGGAAAGAGCCAACTGGTAGAAATTTTAGATCAAAGGAGCTCTCCCTAAACATGGCATCTGGAATTGGTAGGGGCTGGACTGGTAGCTGACTTCTGCACATTTTGCAGAGGTCTCTTTTAAACACCCGTCAGTTGAACCTTGAAAGATGGGTTGAAACCGTTGAAACCAGTTGAACTCTGGAAATTCCGTCGGCTTCAGTTCCGTTGGTCAAGGCTTTTACCATGCACATTTACAGGAAACCATGATAAACCAGGTTTTTTGCGGCTTTGACCTCTAAGTGTGTCAGGGGTTTCATCGTTTCTTTTCCCTGTTATATATCCTGGTTGTATATATATAGAATATAGTATAATATATATATATATATATATTGGTATATTTGAAATATATGTACATATACACATCCCGTTATCATATTCCCACTACACACCAATTACATCCCCATTGTGTAATATTATGCAATATATATATATATACTCTGTTTTTTCGTCAAAAATATTATCCCAGTATACGCCAATTATGTATCCCTCTATCATATCACACTATCATATTTCCCACTGCACCAATCATATCAAATTTCCAACAACTACCCTTTGGTAATTCAAGATAGCTATGGATAATCACTATGTTTAATAGGTAAATCATCTCTACATGGTCCTTTTCCATGGCTATGTTAAATTACCAGAGGGGAATTCTGGGAGTTTCCTGATCCATCGAACTTCGCAAAGCCAGTGCGCAGGCACCGTCGGACGAAGTCTTGGAGAACACCGCGGCCGATCCCCGCCGCGCTCTGCGTGCGGCGTCGTTAGAACCGGCGTTGGAGACGGATTTTCAGTGCCTTGGATGAACTGTCGCCTGAATTTGGGGAACATGATCATGAAAACCAGTGGAAGGAATAATTCGGAATAATATTCAAGACAGGATTTAAGGGGAACATGATCATGAAAAACCACTGGGGAAAATGATATAAAATGATCAACCAGTGGATTGTTTCGGGAACATGATCATGAAGCAGCGGATTGATAAGTAATTTATCCAATTCGTGTTTTGTATTTTCAGACAGCCACATTTTATCTATCAATCGGTGAAAACACGACCGACGCTCCAAGATCTGGTTGCTTCCATTGGTGCTTTGGTGAATTCTGAGATGCAGGAAGTTTCTAAATATTTTCAAGTGTTTGAGTGTCCTCATCTTCCAAATTTCACATGTTTCTTCAAACAAAAACATCTCCTCCCAGTCTTTTTCTTACTGGTGCTTAGCAGGGAATGGGGGAATGACCTATAATTAACCATGTTCATAATCATCCCATTCCCCCATTCCCTGCTAAGCACCAGTAAGTTTTTGATCTGACCATCCCCCGGATCCTCTTCCGCGTGCCGCACCGAGGATCCTCCTGCCCGAAGGTTCAGAGGTGACGGTGGACCAGGTGCAGCTTGCGCCGTCATGATTGGTGTTAGAAGATGACGATTCTTATGATTAATTCACTGGATTGGTTACAGGGGAAATTTACAGGAAACCAAGGTTTTCCCCATCAAATATAGAGGTTTCCTGGAAATTGTCCCTTAAACCAATCCAGTGATTAATTATTATTACCCTCTGGTTATGACTAACATAGCCATGGAAAATCCCCGAACTAAATGAAGGTTCTAGCTGGGAAAAATCATCTATAAATGGTGGATTTTCCATGGCTATGTTAAATAACCAGATGGTAATGACTTACTATACTCCAATGATTCATAATTGATACCATTAATGACTCAACAACTATGAACTGTGAATGATTTATTCTTAATATTCAATAATCTTCAATCATTCTTCAGCAATTATAGTGATTGTTTATTGTAGTAAATACTTATAGATACTTAATATATATATATAGATTTTAACATATCTACAACGATTAACATGGTCAATCTTTGTTAGTCCGCGAAAAAAACATAAACAACTTTTGCTGGTCATGGTTATTCTCCATTATAGCAAAAAACCAAAGGATTAAACTACCCATTCAAGGTTGGGAAGCTAATCTTATTGTTCTTATATGTCATTATATTGTGAATATTTTATAAGTAACTACTGGTAGCATAGACAATACTAATTAGTATTACAAGCATTCTTCTCGATGATGATGATGATGATGATGACGATGATGAGGATGACGATGACGATGACGATGACGATGATGACGATGACGACGATTATCATCATTACTGTTAGTAGTATTCGAAGTCCTGGTACTATCCGCATTTGTCAAAATAGACATATTATTGTGATTCACCATTATTATTGTTGTGAGTATCATCCATTCATTAACTTATCCATTCATCATCCACTATGATTATGAGTGGCCAGATGATACTGACAAATCACAGTGGATAGGAATAAGGGTGATACTTATCAATGATGATGAATGCATTATTATTGGTGATTCATCCATTTATCCATTAGTTGATCCATTCAATGAATCACCATTCTTGATTTTCCAACAGCAGTGACTGTTGGGTTTCAATCTCTGGGTCTGGGAATGGTGCATCGTTTTTTGGCTGAGCCGAAAACCGGAACGGCAGCCTGGAACCCGATCTGTTGCGTTGCAAAGGTGGGTTTACCACGGATATCACGATTCACTACTAGATCATGGATCACACTAGATGATATCCCTTTTATATATATATATACATATGTATATAGAGTGAGATCCATGATAATTCATGATTTCATAGTGATATTCATATCCATGATCATGATCCATTCAGCCAGGCTCTGGAAACTCTCCAAGCGCTTCGGCAGGACCCAGAGGTTTTGTTGCCGGTGCTCGGAGAGGCGCCGGGGAAAATCCCAGGGAAACTTCTGGAGATTCCGGTGGGAAAAGGATGTTTCACCATCGAAAATTCCATAAGTTTCCCTGGGATTTTTTCTGGGAAACATCCTTTCCACCGGTCAAAGCTATCCAATGGTCAAAGCTATTCCATATTCTAAAACTGATAGCTTTGACCATCTAAAAGTGATGAAACTTGGATGTGAAACTGAGAAACTGATGCTCCGGTTTTGAGGCAAATATGGCAAAATGGTGGATTTCATAGTGCACACATGGAGATTTTGCACCCAGCAAATAAAAATGAAGGCTTGAAACAATGGGGCCTTTAGCATGATCATGAATGTTTTAAGCACGAAAAATTGTGGGACGTTAGCCTGTCAATTTTCCTTGACCAAGAAGACACTTCAGGGGAAATGAAAAAGCTTAGGCAAAAGGGGACGTGGTCAGATATGATGAAAAAGATACATAATGAAAAAGGTACAATGATGAATGATCAGGGGTATCAAGTTCAGATGGCAGACTGATCAACCGTACGCGGATGTCAGCAGATGTATGGTTGTGGGTCAAGCAGTTTCCAAAGTTTTTAGGTCACAGTCCCTTTGTTTCGGAAGACCCAACGGCTTCACAGAAGGCCTTCATTGAGGAGCAATGAAACACATCAATGGAGGAAGTTGGAAGATGTGTACCCAAAAATGAAGGCGAGAAAGCAGCATTTTCCTCACAAATTGAATCATCCACCTCTTTCTCCAGTGGATGAATGATCTGCAGTTTCTGCAGGTGGATTTTTAAACGTAACATCATCTAGAAAAATTCAGATTCCTAGAGACTGTAACTGCCGGATGGCAGTCTGGCCCACTTGTGGATGAACACAAGCCTGGGCGAGTCTTACCATGGTTCAAAAATGAAGATAATCATCAAGACCACTAAGACATACCTTTTGCAATCTAACATAGCTATGAGAATGATCCATTTGTATATAAATGGATGGAATACCTATAACATCCTAGAACCGTTTAAGGGTGATTTTCCATCGCTGCCATAGCTATGATTACCAGAGGGTATCAACATTGGATCATGAAGCAGGTGATGGAAACCTATGGCCTCACTACGCGCGAAAATGTGTCTTGGCAGAGCTGGTGGTTTGAGAAGGGACACCAGAAGCTGTGGAGGACCGGGCCGCCATCGTCGTAGCTTCGTCATCATCGTCAGCACTGTCACTGAATTTGCGCTATCACTCTTGTGTCCATCGAACTTGGCTGTTTCCTACGACAGGTTTTTTTTTGAGCCCAACGAGGCCACGCACTTGGTCATTTTTAGCGAGGACTTCCCCATGATTTTGTAGGGGCCCCGCAAACACACTATTCAAAATCTCCTCCAATTCTCATCCATTTCCAGTTCAGATCCAATTCTCATCCATTTCAGAGAATGGCGAAAATGGCTATATCATCTGGTCAAAATGATGGTGATGTTTATAGTTGAAACTGGTTATTTCCATGATGGAAAATGATGAAACATGGTGAACGATTTTCATCCTGGGTCTCCTGGCTCCTGGACAAGACCGTGGGAAAACCCAGGTGTCCCTGCGCTTCACCATGCCTTCGGCAGCTCGGGTGGAGTCTGTGCAACTTGGCTGGCAAAAAGGGGACGAGATACAACAACAAGACACTGACTATACTATATACACATGGATGACTATGGGAGATTGGCCAATTCCCTAGATTTATAGATTTAACATGATTTAACATCCGAAAGAATTTGACCCAAGAGCAACATTGGGTTTAAGTCTCCTAAGCGGGGTTTCACTGTCCACAATGGGGAAAAACTATCCAACATGGGGCAGAACCACAACTGATCAACATGTTTGGGGTTGATTCAACTCACATGGTGTTTCTTCAACAGATGGGAAGAAGACCAACAAGAATGGGGAACTAAACGGTCACACGGTATAACCACGAAGAATCCGAAGAATGTGGAATGTAACAGACAGACATACATAGGGATACCAGAAGCCAAACATGGGGAGAGAATCAGCAAGAAGGGGGATACCCACCAACAAACTTTGGGACATAACAAATAAACAATTGCATTCTCATCAATCGAATTGGGAATTTAGCCTGCTCAAAATATCCCAAATGCGGATTTAGTCAGGAATACAACAATCAAAAGAAAGGACACATCGCCTGGAAAGCAACAAATTCATTGGGTTTCCGTGTAAATCAAAACCGGTCAAAAAAAAACACGGGTTCCCCAATCCCAAATTGCACCAATTGGCCTTATCCGCTCTCAATCCTTGAAACATCAACGCAGCTGAGGTTTGTGGCATCTCTTTGGGGAGACTGTGCAGGCGGGTTCCAGATCATCCAGGTCATCCAAAATTCTGGAAAGCTTGGGATCATCCGAAATGGCCAACTTCAGAGGGTTAAACATAAAAACCATGGAAAGGATCCAAAATCACCCAACGATTTCCCCACAATTTTCGGCAGGTGGTGCTGTGTGCAGCAATTTGCTGGTTCCTTTGAGGCGCACGCTGAAGGGGGCGTCGACATGGGGGTTGATGTGCCCCATGCATGGTTGGTTCCATCCCAACCTTTTGGGTGGCAAGAAAGGCAACTCTTGGGTGGGTTCCCTGTTTTTTCTTGAGTTGGCAACAAAAAAACACAATATGTTGGGATTTGTTGGGAATATATGTTTATTTTGTTTCCTAACATTTTTTTGCGGAAAACACTTTTGATCCCAACAACACCCCAATCAGCACAGCTGGCCATTTGGTCACCAGTTACTAGATAACACCAACCCCAAATCCCCTAATACTGCTCAACTACCCCAAAAAAATCAAAATCATAAGACCTAATCTCGTCACCATACAGTCAGACCAAAACGAGTCTGATATTTCAAGTCTGAAAACTAAAGGTCAAATATCAAATATCCTAAAACTCCTGAAGCATCTGAAACTTTGAAGCCCAGAATGCCCACATTCTCAAGACTATGACCTAAACTAAACGGTCCAAACAAATCCGAAACAGTCATCCCACACGTCCAATCTCAAAAAATCTCCCAAACATATTTGGAGGATTTCCCAAGTGGGTGGTCCTACCCCTAAATCCTCCATTTTTTTTTGGGAGTTTTTCCACCCATCCAGCCCTTGGGGGTTACCCCACAAGGGCTCAGGTACCGCGACGTGTGGTGCGCGCGGGTCGCGGACCTGGCCTCGGTGGAGCCGGACGCCTTCTGCAGCGGCGCCAAGCCGCGAAGCTCGGAACCCTGCCCCGAGGGGATCCAGAGGTGAGGTCTGGGGCGCAATGTCAATGGTTAAATTGATGTTAAATGTTTGATATACAGTTCATAACTTATCTATTATTATTATTATTATTATTGATGTTACCCTCTGGTATATGAACAGTTCGACCCTGAGAATAGTTCATTTTTAGAGGAAACTCTAATCTTCCAATCCCGATTAATGCCAGGGTCTATGTTAATTTACCAGAGAGTAAATCTTTGATATACAGTTCTATCAACTATTATCAGATAGTAGCCATTGATCAACTTATATTTTGTATGATATGTATCAACTATTGTCAACTTATCAACTTACCATGATTATCAACTTATATAAACTAATCCACCATCATCAATATGATTAAATACAGAACTATATGTATCATTATGTATCAAATATATGAACCACCATGAAACATATATTTGATGATGGTGGATGATGGTGGTTCATAAAATATATATATGGTTAGTTAATGTTAGTTATATATATGGTTATATGGTTATATGGTTGACGTCCCGCAGGCCGCCCGTCTGCGGATGGCAGATCTCCAATTGGTCCAGCTGCATGGCTGTTGTGGAGCCTTGCAATGGCCAGGGGGTGCAACGAAGGGAGGTGCAGAAGCGATGAGTTTTGGGTCGTTCTGCTTGGAAAATCAGCATTTTTTCAGAGTTAGATCATGGAACTTGATGGGAACATGATATTTTTTAAGATTTAAATCATGGAACTGAAATGAGCCATGACTTGCAGTGAAACCATCTCATCATCCATTTTTTTTGGATGTTCAATCATCCCAAGGTTTCATTTTCAGTAGTTGAAGCCATCCCGGACTTGGATTATACAAGAGCACATTTATCGGACACCTTCATTTGTGCGGGTAAAAACCATGGAACCATTTTCCAATGATGAATCATAATTACAGTAATCCATATTAATCCCTGTTTAGAGTTAAATTCATTTCATCACTGTTTTCGTTGAATCAACAAATGGCTAAATCAATCCATGTTTTCCTAGAGCTTCGACCCGGAACAACGTAGGCCGTGTGCCTCTCCGTTCCGCCGGACGAGTGCGGAGAAGCCCCGGAGACGCAGCGCGAATGCCAATGCGTGGCAGGAGCGACTGTAACTTGGATGGTCCAAAAGGCAGGGTAACCAGTTGTGGTGAATTAATCCTTTTCTCCCTATGAAAACATGGTAATTTTCATGGACCCCATTTTCAAATCCCGGGGATTCGACCAGAGCCGGGCGGATTGGACTTTCCCCGAAAGTCATCCGTGGTCCCGGAGTTGTGATGGATGACCTGGTGCGCCCTAAGTTGACCACTTGAAAAGGCCATGTCCTCCAGTTAGGATGAAGGTCTTGAGCTGCGGGGATCACCAGCATGCTTTTATCTCTTGGACAAAACAACATTTGGAGGTTTCTAGAAATGGGGGATCCCCAAAACTAAAACGGTCTATTATTGTGTGGATGATTTGGGCTAATTACCCCGAAATGGGAAACCTCCGTTTGTCAACAAGGATGCGATTTTCCTACACGAGGTTCGCAGTCAGTCTGCGAAACGGTCACCTTTGACCATCAAGACCCATTGAAAATGGCTGAGCGACCCTCCGACAAACAACACGGACGTGCTTCGAAGATGGCTTTGCTGAAATGGTACGAAATCGGTCGCACTTTTTTCGGGTTCCAGTTCCAAGTGAAATCTCAAATCTGTTCAAATAAAATAAGAAACCTCCAATTCGTGTTCTCTGCCCATGAGGTGACTTTGACCCCTCTAGCTGGAGAAGGCCGCTGGTTGATCATGGAAATTGTGGCTGACATGGTGATACCTTCTTTGAGGGTTCTAATGGAACTACTGAAATGACCATTTGAACAGTGGTTGCTATACCCTGTTGGTTGATGATGATTACTATGTGGGGTTATCCTATCCAATATTGGGGATTGTCACAATGCATTATGGGGGGATCCCCATTTCCAAAGGATGGTCATCATTTCTCACACTGAAGTGGCAATTTTCGGGGCACCTTGAGCCACAGCAATCTCGTTGCATTCGCTTGGTAGCGTCATCGTGTTAGATCCGTCAGATCTGTGGATGATCCGCTGGTGGGAGGGTAAGGGGCATCAGTTTCCAACCAAAACTGGTTCATTGATCTTAATTCTTTGGTTCCAATAAACCACTCAGGTCCACCATCCCTTCCTTTCCCTGTTGGGTTTGATATGGCTGTCCCTAGGCACGCAGGCGGATGACTCCATCCTGCTGCCCAGCATTTTGGGCTCGCTGTTGGGCTTGGGATGTTGCTGCTGCTGCTTGGCCTTCCTCTGTGGACGCCGGAAGGCGAAGCTAGATGGAACCAGAAACCAACTGCATTTTGAGAGAGTGGTTCCATGGAAAAATCATGAAAAATCATGATCGACGAGATATCTCGTGGGCATGGTTGTACGGGATGACACTTCCATCAGCCATTGTTCAGGCAAAGGTGACTGTGAGGCCGGGAATGGTAGCCACTGTCATGGGTCTACGGTGTCAATTCCTAATGGATGCTGGATCTTAAGTTGGATTCGTGGTGATGCTTTCCTATGTTTTCATGTTTCCTATTTTTTGCTGAGATGAATTACCCTCTGGTGTTGCCTAACATAACTATGGAAAATCACCATTTTTAATGGGAATATCCACTATTTCTATGGCCATTTTCAATCGCTATGTTTGTTTACCAGAGGGTAAGCAATCCATTTGACCCCCCAAAAATAGGGCGGTCTAAACTGGAGACCTCCCAAAACTCCTGCAAGGCACAGGCTGTACTAGTGGTTGTACTGGTACCACCAGGAAGATGCCATATCAATCAGCAACTCCATCTGATTCTCGTGTTTTCCCTGAATTATGTGTTGTAAGATTCAATTAATGAACCGAGTAAGTTGGTCCCAAAAACACATCCCAAAATTGAGGACCGCAATGGTCGATCATGCCAGGATAGGCTGTGATAGGCGCGCCTGTATCGGTCTTTACTAAGGACGCCGTCCCTGAAGGTCCAATGTATTTTTCAAATGTCAGACTAAATGTCAGACTCACGGGCCAGAAACTCGAATCGCGTTTAAATTTCGGACCTTCCACTATAAGCTGAATGGTCACTTTCTCATTGAATTATTTTGATTTTCACTTCTTTTGCATTGAAGAATCCTGCTGAATTTTGGATCAGGCCAGAAAGCCTGGAGGTGGTGCGGCTGGGGGGCGGTCTGCCCAGCAGACAGGGCGGCATGGTTGGAAACTATGGTTGATAATGGTTGATTCGGAAGGGTTGTGACCCCTGATAGACAAGCCTGATAAACTGAAACAAGTAGCTGGAAGTAGCTGGAAGTAGCTGTAAGTAGCTGTAAGTAGCTGTAAGTAGCTATATAAGTGGCCAGAAAAAAGATGCTAATTTTTATCCAATTCTCACAGGGAATCGATGATATCCCGAAAGTCAAAGCCTTGCAACAAGACATCGCAGCACAAAGCACAATCAAGCCTTGGGACAAATTATGTGGAAACCAACATATTTTCCTTTGAGAGACCCTTCGGTGTTATCAAAGATGGCTGGGCAATCAATCCTCGAACTAAACGGAGGTTTATATATAGTTATAGTTGTAGTCATAGTTATAGTCATAGTATATATATACATATACACATATCATATGGCTGGGAAAGTCATCCATAAATCTTAGATCTTCCATTGCAAACTTTGATTGGCAGCGGGTACTTGCCTTCATCCAGTTTGAAACTCGTGAAACTTGGGTCCCATTTATTGACGCTGCCTTGCTGAACCAAAAATAGGGAGCTTATGCAAATTTATCATTCCATTAGGTAGTAAACCAATCTGTTGAGTAGATGGGATGCAAAGTAGAAGGGTTTATCTGAAAATTGGGGAAAGAGTCCAAAATCTGATTGGTTTATCATCATTTTCCCCACCAAAATAGCCCTAAATGAGGAGGGGGGATTCTAACCGTTTTCAGACAAACCCAGAACTAGAACATAATCATCTAGGGATAGGTTCAAACCATCCACAGATAGCGTCGTGACGTCACTGGAATGATAGGAATTGGATTAATGGAATCATCACCACATGGCCGCATGATGACAGTTACTTTCAGGTTAGTGAATTAGCTAATCATGCAGCCAGAAATGATCATTTGGTCGGTGGTTTGAGTGGCAAGAAACCACCAAGCACTTGTGGTCTTCACATCCACATTTTGCTTGGCAGAATCATCCATAAATCCCATGTCAAGTTTGGGCTTTTCCCAGGCTTTTCCAAAGGTTTTTCCAGGGGTCTTCCCAGGTTTTGACCTATCACTCCAGGTTTCAACCGCTCATCTCCAGGCATTTCCAAGCCGTGTTTTTTGTCTCGCCTTGCAGGCGGCGCAAGAAACCACACCCACGCGCAAAGCCGTTGCGGAGTTGCTGGCAGAATGCGAGGAACGACAGATCTCCACCAAGGTGCGGATATATTGATTAAATTTGAGATTCATGTGGGTAAAACAATGCCATAAACCACTCATTTGGGAATGATTTGTGCAATCTATTATGACATTGGGGATGGTGAAAATTCTTGTTTTACCAACATTGCTGAAACATGGTGGTCAATATCCATAGTTAGTTAACCATAGTTCATAAGTGGTTTATAACCACAATTATAACTTGATACGTGGTTAGGAACCACATTTCTGAACGATGGTGATTTAATAGAATACGAATGGAACTACAATGGAATATAACCAACTGTAGTCAAAAGGGTGGATTTTGCATTGCCACCTCTGACAAATTTGATTACCAGAGGATAGTGGGTGTAATGAGGATATGCGGAAATTTACCATCCCCCCGTCTGTTGAAGTCCATTGTTCAAAACCACTTGAGCACTGTTCAGTTTGGGATTTTGATGCGATTCGAACCATTTCTAACCATCAAAATATGGAGATATAAAGGGATAATTGATACATGATGGTTGGTTGATGATTAGCTGGGGGATCATACTACCCTTTATATATCGGGGATTATCATAATCCATGAAACGGGAATCCCGTTCTTAATCAGGAGCATAGTCCCTATGAAACATGATGAATTTGTCGGGGGATGTGGAGGTATGCCCCAATTTCAGGAAAACCATGTGGTTTGGCCAATAAAGAACCAGTTTTGAACCCAATTCTTGGGAAAAGTTCAACAGAAAAACAGCAGATTTGGGATGATGTTGGCCATTTCTGGCAGTGGAACATCGCATTTGTGGGCCACGAGTCTGACTCCCCATGTGTTTGGGTCCAGAAATCATCGAAGCGGTCCTAGATCATCTTGATCATGTCTACAAATCATCAGAAAAGGCCATGGAACTTCTAATGCATATGGCTATGAATCAAAACCCTGGTACCTGGTAAATGGATGTTCATCCCATTAAATTTGATAACAATAGGTATTGATCCATCCCCATATATTATTTCTCAGCAGTCTCAAAGCTGCACATCTTCCGCCACCATCCAAAAAAAACTCTTAGCCTTTGTCGGTGAAGTCACCTTGCTGTTCCAAGTCTCATCTCTACCCTACAAAAAATATGGGATATGATATCAATCAATTCCTTGTATAATATGGCTATATATATATATATATGAAAATTTGCCATGCACCATCCATTCACCAATCTGTTTATCCAGTATCCCGTCAAAGTGTCCAACATGTTCTTTCTGTCTCCATCAAAATGACTCGAAATCAACCTCCGATTCGCAACTCTGTGGTGGTTTCAACCCATCCCTATGACTGAGTCGCTAGGGACACCTTTGTTGTGGGAAACCACCAACTATGGCCAGACTATAGCTAGATATTGGCTGCATGAGATTTGCATGACCATCCCTTCAATCTAGACCTTGCCAATCATGGGCCATAGAATTATCTGTCTATGTCATATAATATAGGGGATGGTAAATGTTCATCCCCATTCTTATACCCCAATATATCCCCATAACATCCGCATGACATCTCCACCAAATCCAATCGAGCAGTGTCAACGGTGTCCCTTTGTGATCATTTTCCAGGTGTTTTTTAGAGGCATAGACTGCTTTTTTAATCCAACTCCTGTATGGATTAGAGTTATTCCCGAAAAATGCATGATTTCAAGTCCTGGAAATGACCACTTTGTTTTGGTCGATTCCAAACATTTGTTCATCGTCAGCCCTCCGGCCCGGCCCGCCGTGCCCAGGGTTGTTTGGAACGACAGGACCTGGAAGACTTGCTGAAGGAGAGGGGGTGTAATCCAGGTGACCCACGATGGTTAGGTATGGCGCCATGAGGATATTGAATCTGATATTGATATAATAGTGATACTCTGGTCGGGGGTGTCACTTACGTTTTTTTTTCAACTATATACGTAGGATGATAGGTTGAGATGACTATCTTATTGGAATGGCTTAAATCTACCAACCGGTACTTAAATAGCAGGGTTTTCTCTATTTTTCTGGGCAAAAGTAACCATCAACCATGATTTTGGATGGTCTTGGATGTCTTGGGATGTCTTGGGATGTTTTGGGTATCTCACTATGACAGCACATAGTATATATGGGCCTGTGCTGGGTGATATCAAACCATCAACCACAACATCACCCCCCATATACAATAAATCATATGAAATCCACGATACTGTTTATATGTTTTTGTTGGTTTTCGAAGACCCGAACTCACATAGGCTGCAATATATTTGCGCTTGCTTCACCAATCCATGAAAACCATCATCCAGTGTGTGTGAATCCATGAGCAAAAATTGATCAACAACTTCCGATATCTTCTAACTGCCAGGTCGATCGTTCTCCACGATTCTCCAATCCTTCCAGGAGTCCAAAAACTCGCAATTTGAGTCATCCACGTTGCGCGAGCTCGGGGCGTCTCCGTCTCCACGGATCGTACCTTGGATGGCATCATTTTAGAGGTCCATATGGGTGATACTTCAGATGGATGGATGTTAAAAAAACATGATGGGCATCATGGGGAAATGTGAAACTTCTGTGAGGAAAAACGGTGGCTGAGTTCGGAATGGATCTTGACAGATTCAGTCACTGGCTGCAGACAAGATGGTGAGAGTGGCCAAAATCAGGGCTGCACCACCAGATCCAAATCCATACCATACTTGCCATACCCACGTGAAAAGCATCCAGGGATGGTGGCAACCGCAAAACCGGATGGTGGCAAAGGCAAACGCAAAACCGCATCAAACTGCATCAGACTGTCACTGTTCATGACTCAGGCACCTTAGGAATAGCGGAGGGCAGAGATATCCATCTTATATGGGTATGGCTCAAAATTATAAACCCTATAATTGTTTGGTTAATGTTAATCTACCATTGAACATGACCATTTTGGGTACCATAATTTTGAGCCATAGCCATATAAAACCCAAAGAAAAGGTCAGCTGACTCAGTTGGGAAGGACCTTTGATACCAAGGAGCGACCCTCGTCACCTATGTCCCCCTCCAGAATCCAACACTGTCCAGTGGCAGCTGAAGATCAGTCGCAGGCATGGGAAAGAGGGGACTCCGGAGATGTGTGAGATGATACACATTTAAACCAACAGAACCCAACTGAACTACTGAACCCAACAGAACCCAACTGAACCCAACTACCTTGTTTAGATTCCCGAACTCATCCGAAACACAAAAAGAAGTCTTTTGGTTCTTGCGAGAATGGGTACGTGCCTCGCATTTTTGGGTAGCTGTGTGCCTTCAATACGAGGATCTGAACCATTGAACATCCAGGCTGTCTCGTCCAAACGGATGACCAGGTGCAGTTCTCCCATTGGTAAATCATCAGTTTTCTCATCTATAACTGGGTCATCTATACCATAGCTGTGTTAAACATCCAAAGGGAAAATATGTATGAATGTTCATGATTGGGATGAGAAAACATGATCAAACCACAGGTTTCTCACCTGTTTTGATGAGATTATTCCATGTTATTCCTCTATTTTTGTTGGTTTCTCATCGTGGTTTGGGAGCCTGGGTCAGAGCCTCTAACATATGCCGCTTGATAGCGATTCATACATGGTTGTTCCTCAAAAGATGGAGGTGTTTCACCGTCCCCTTGTTCGGGGATGGTTCAAAATTTGAGACCCACAAAAAGAACACACACATGTTGGTTATGTCTTCCAGTATCATTTTTTTGTATCAACCATTTTCATCCTTTTTTGGCTCCCCAACAATTTGACCTTCACATGGTCAAGTTTGATGCCTCTGCGACGGCAAGGATGACGAAAGCGACGTGAATCGCCCGAAACCACGAGCGTCGCCACATGGATCTGCCGCTCGACGCAAAAATTCGGATGGAATCTACGGCCAAAAAAGACGGATGTCACAGCAACAAGTTCGATTTTGGAGAAGAACATCTATGGCCATTGGGAAATTCATGATAAAGCCACTGGATTTGGGGGGGTGTTTTCCCAACATTTTGAGAGGTTTGAATCTCGTCAGGTCGCCCTGAAGCTTGATGCTTTCCGCCAAATGTTGGGAAAACCCGCCGAATCCAGTGGTTTCGCATGGTTTCGCATGGTTTCTCATGGTTTCTCATGGTTCATCATGGTCTATCATCCATTTCCCCCAATGAGAATGACCATAAAATTCAGGAAAAAAAACCAGGACATCACCCAGCTTCTGGAACACGACCTTCGCACAGGAAGTGTCGACGCACCAAAGTGGTTCACCGATAAGTTCCAAAAGCTCAACAGGCAGGGGGCTGCGAAACGTTGGTTGATTATAGTATAATGTTAGCGTTGTTAACCCCGGATGAATCACCTCATTAATCCCCAGTTTATTAATATGGGGGGTTCCCAAAATAGTGATATTTCCCTGTGTAAATGATGCCCCCCCCCCGACTAGCAACCTGGGAGGGGGGGTTATTCATCCTGGGTTGGTATTGTCCCCCCTGGTAATCAAAGGTGGCTTAGTCGGAAATCCTCTGTAAATGGGCATTTAAATGAGAAAATCATCGTCTATGGATGGGTGAATTTTCCATTGCCATGTGTGATTGCTGGAAGGAATATCTATAGTACTCCCGAAGAAGATAGAACATCTATCTTCAAGAATTGGATTTTGACTCTTCAATCTTTTTGGTGGGTAAATTATCTTTTTGGTGGGTGCTATCTATAGTTTGTCTGGGTAAATTATTGCGAGCCCAACCTGACCAGGTCAATGATCCCTTTGGAGTTGGAAGGTCATCCCCAATTGTCCGAAGAGATCGGGTTTTGGGCACATTGTCTTTCGATGGATTGGTGAATGGGAAAATTTACAGGAAACCATGGAATTTCCCATCAAATATAGGGGTTTCCGGTTAAAATTTTCCCTTAAACCAATCCAGTGAGTCTTGTATAATTTGACAGATACTATACATGGGGATGATCACCGATCTGGAAATCCCTGTCTTAAACAACCCGGATTGAATGGAATGGCGGACTGGGGGTTGTGAACACTGCTCCAATGACAATCTTGATAGGGAATATGATGATAATCAAGATTTGGGGGCACCCCAGATTCAGACAAACCCATCAGAGCTCACCAACAGGTTACAGATATTCCAAGTAGTGGAAAAGAAACGATGGGCAGCGTGGTGAACCGTGGTGGCCGTAGATGATTTTTTGAACTTTTGACAACTTGTCAACTGGGGACCCACAGACTCAGACCATCTCAGACTCTTGGTGTCCCTCTGTTTTCTCTCAGCAGATGCATGACTTATTCCTGGCTATTTCGCCATTTCTATTGGTGATAGCTGTACTCCGATCTTGCAGCAGACAACTTGACAATCCCAAGTGATTTGATTCTTTTCAAAGAGGTTGAATCTGTTTGAAAGCACTTTAACATAGTTTGCCGCCAGCTCAGCGACATGTTACGGGCTCAAATTTTCAGCTGGAACAATGTTTTCTCGTAGCACGAAAATGAGGGAGAAAGTGCTTTCAGACTTTCAATCTTATACCCATATACATATATATATATATATAATATATATTTGTTCTGAACAATCCAGCTCTGTTAAAGGCTTCATAATTCCAACCGGATCCCAATATTTTGATCTTGGGGATCACCTCAGTTGATTCTCAACTGAAATCAGCGCCAGGCCTAGAAAGGCCACCCTCCGTGACGCCTGACTCCCCGGTGGCCAGTCAGACATCACCCAAGGTGGACACAGTTCCGACTGGGAAAAAGGTGGAGGGCTTTGGAAGGGAAACACTCTGATTATTTAACATAGCCATGGAAAATGGCCAATTTTGGATGATTTTCCCAGCTGTGTGGCAATTTTTCCTATTTGTTCTGGTGACCGTAAGTTCGTTTCGGCAAAGGTGTCGGTGTATTTTGCAGGCGAAGGAAGTGCCAAAGCCGCCTCCGTTGGTTCCAGAACTGCTGGAAGCGCCAATGGAGGTGAGTCATTTCTGGCAGGGGTTGCTGGCGGGATAAAGATGGATAAAATCATGTGAACATGTGGAAATTGAATGAAATTGAATGACATTAAGATAATTAGTTGATGATATGTTACAAGATATTTTGTGACAAAAAGCAAATTTCTGACTTCTTGGCCCCTTTAATATCCTTTAACAGTTTTTGTTGGGTCTTTTCGAGGTTTTCCTCAGCATGAGGCATGTTTAGCAAGCAAGAAACATCAAGAAACTCATTTCTGGTGGTTGAATCGACCAAAATTTGTGGTGGTGAAGTCCAACAAGAATTGGTCGTCGCAGCAACTTCGTTTTGGTCTCTGGCTGGTCAAATCCTATAGCTGAAAAATCAGTAAAAATTTACATCTTACTATTACCGTCCACCAATTCCCCAAAGATGGTGAAATGTACCGTCAAACACTATAAAATATGAACATGGATGATTGTATACTGGTAAAATCATGTAAGAACTTGTAAGACAATGGTAAAATAATGGTAAATACTAAGAATGAAATGCGGAAAAACTGACGTCAAATGAAGAAACATTTCGTGGGTCGGTGCAATATGGTGCCCAACCTGGGAGGCAAGTCCAAGCCTACGACCCAGTAGCAGCTCTAGTCGCTCAAGCCCTCATCCTTCGCTGCGAAAAACGGCCACCTGGAGCGAAAGAAATGTGGCAACGCCTTCAAGCAGTAACTTGGCGATGAGCCATCAACAAACCACTGGAAAATAGTAATTTAACCAAGAAAATTGGGATTTCATGGGATTTATAGCTGATTTATGATAGCTGATTTATGATGCAAGTAACTTGGTGAACGTTTGGGTTTAGGGGATATAGAACTATAATGAACTATAGATAACTGTAGTTTTCATGGGGTCATGAACCAACTTCCAACTCATGGGCCTCACCTCAGGGATCCCGGCACCATGACTAGGTCGCAGTCCCACCCGGAGCCGCACCACCCTGGGCCACTTGGCCGACACCTCCCGCGCCGCGGCTCCCGCGGCGCCGCGGCGGATGCAGCGGTCCATGACGGAGCGACCGGGGACGTCGCTCCTGAGGTGATGCGCAGCCAGGTGGTGAATTCACAGCCTCCGCAATGGGTAGATTCCCCCAAATTGATCCAAAATTGCTACTTAAATATTTTCTTATGGAGACATTGATGTTGAACCACGAGATTTTTGGGGTGCCGCCCTTTTCTGACAAACCCACATGGCTCGCTAACAAAAATGATCATCAATGTGAAAATCATCTACAAGACAGCATTGTGAAGGCGGGCAGTTTCCATTGCCAAGTTCGAGTACAGGGCAACCACTGGACTAACCATCTCCAAGGTGTCACAGGTCATGTTTTTGTCTGATTCATCATGATTCATCCCCAAAAAATGGTCAACTAGTGATAGCAGATGTAGAGGTCCATCCCACCCTCCATGATCATCCCGCCACATGGCTGCGACTGGCAAAATCCCGAAGGGATTTGCCAAGCCGTGCAATGAGGGATCTTGTTGGCACCCAAAATCTGACCATTGAACATGGTGTTGCACACTCACAAGATCTGAATCTCACGTGTTGGAGAGTAGTAGGAGTAAGCAGCTACTTAGTTAATCTTAGTTATAGCTATTGCTGTTCAATCCATAATAACATATAATAACAACATTTGTCCATATCCAGAATAATCACATCTAAGAATTGGGATTGTTGAGTCCAAAAGCTGGTGAGTTTTTCTTTTTTTTGGGATAGGAGTTGGGGATGCGGAGCCCGCATCCTTCCACACCATGCACGCACTGAATGCCCTTGGGGTGCGTGTGGCATCTGCAGTTGACGACTATAGCACTTGGCACCTTTTTTGGTATGATTTCCTATGTTTTCGTATGATTCTACGGACGAATAGCTGACCCTTTAGATCTACCCAAGTTCTCAGATGTCGCATGACCACGACTTCCAGATGTTTCGAAACAAGATCCATCTGACAAAAAGAACACGTCCGCGGGCGCAGGGCGCTCTTGTACAGGCACTGACCCCGCTCGCCAGGTTCGTTCGAACATCAAGAACCTTGGTTGCCCCAACTAGAGGTAAAGGTATTGTCCCAGACGCCCATGGATGATTTTAGTGGCCAATTAGCCCCCTCCCCAGCATATCTGGGGTGTTGGGAGCAGGTTGCATCCTATTACTGATGGTTAAAATCGAAAACGTCATGAACCACACGTGCTTTTTATTCGTTGCCATTTGATTCAAGTGAGGCCCTAGTTTTCTTCAATTGGTTTAAGGGAAACTACCGAAACTGCAGATGTTCCCTTCAACCAATCCAGTGAATGGAGTCATGGCAGGGTTTCAAAGTATGCTTCCAGGGAACCACTAGATGCGGCATTGCGGACGACGGCGAATCGCTTCACGAGTTATGAGACACAACGTTGGTTGGGCTTCAGTGAGAGGCCTCGTTGATCCGTGGCGAAGGCGACGGTGAAAAGATGGAAATGGCGCCCGACGCCTGATGGCCTCATGGGCTTAACATCAAACCCTTCCCGCATTTTCAACCCTTCCCCATCCGAAAAAAACCCTTTGGAAATCTCAGAAACTAATGGCTTAATGGCTTAGTGATGGAGTTGTGAAAATTCTGGCTCATTCTTCCGTTATTTTCATTGGGAATGTTAATGACTGGGGGGTCGATAGATCATGATGGATCAGAAAGCCTGGTCCCTATTGGATCCCAATGGCCTGTTTTCTCGCCAGAATCACACACGGCGCCATATCTCAAAATGGGAACACCCCCAAAAACGGTCATTTTAACAGGGAAAATATGGGAAATTGATGATCAACCAGAAAAAACCATGGGATTTTCGCGGGAACCTGACCTGGCTTAGGCCCTACAAGACTCAGCTTCCTCAGACTTGGCAGCGGGTACATCACACTCCTAGGAGCCGGTTCCAAGGGATTGGGGGGTTCTGGCACAAGATTTACTGGCAATTATATAGTCAAACATGGCTGGCTGGGAAATCCCTTCTCAATCAGATGTTTAAATAAGAAAATGATCTATTATAATGTGTAAATGGACCATTTTGTCATAGATGTATTAGCTTACTGGAGGGTAAATGGAGATGACGCCCATGAAACTTGAGGCTTAGCCGTCTTGAAGTGCAGTTTTTAAGCTTAAGTCCAGTTTCTCTTCTTCTTTGGGGATGACAATTTATCCCAGCCCTGTAAGATTGACCAAACAGCTTGCCTTTTTGGGTGCTCCAGGGATGACTCGGAGATTGCTGAGTCGTCATTTGGGTGTCTCTGAACATGAGGGGAACGGAAAAACCCAAATCCACTGGCTCTGAAAATAAGTTTCCCCATTCAAATAGTCATGTGGGGACGCCATTGAACCCAAGTTCCCGAGCCCAGTTTCCAGCCAGATGGTGCTGATGGTCAGTTCCACAGGATGACGAAAGATATGATCAGGAACTTGCGACAGGTCTTGCCATGTGTTCATTGCTGCAAGTTGCAGCTGTTGACCTTTGGAATGGTGAAGCATTTCAGGTGCTTAGTTGATTCCCAGCCCGAAATCATTTTCGACGAGGCGTTTCCAACATTGGAGGCCATGAAATCCTCCATTTTTTTGGTCGAAACGGTTTTCAACCATGTAACACCTGGATTTTTCTGCTTGATCCAATGCACTATAATTATTGGATTGGTGGGACCATCTTCACCGGAAACCAATCGGTTTTTCCCGGTAAATCTTCGGACGTTGGGAACTGGCCCTGCAGGACGCCTTCGGGCGGCTTTGTCGGAGCCCTGGGAATTGCCGGTGTCGGGTGAAAGCCCTTGGTTTGGAATGCTTTGGAGTTGTATGATCTATAGTTTGATCCATGTCTTGATCCATGATTTGATGCATGATTTAAGATGGTCTATAGTCTGGCAGCTGATTCTTATCAGCTGATTTCCAATAGTTTGGCATTTGGATCCATCTGGTAACTGTTCCCTTTGGCAAGCTGTGGCTTGAGCGCTTGATGGTATAGGTGCTTCCCCAAGAGTTGCATTGGAATCATTGGATTTCTGCGCACCCGAAAAACTCGACCTCGTCCCAACATGGGGCAATATCGGAACATCATGGAATATCCCAGTCATTTTGCCGAACAGATTAAGATTTTGGGTGACTTACTGTGTCCCTCCACTTTTGGACCTGTGCCCATGTTATTTGGCGAATCCTTTTAAGAGATTCTTCGCAGCTTGATTTTCCACGACTCGTAGCTGTTTGCTTTTTTCAGTTGTAGTTAACATACACCAAAATTTCATCAGGTCATTTCATTGGTATAACCATCGGATATCATCCGATCATTTTCATCACTATCAGTTTATACTGGTATTTTAATTTATACCTTAATGACATATATATGTATAGAGTATAGCAATGAAATCTATATCCATCAGGTCATTCTCATCACCTGTCTATCAAACACCGCGATTTTTTGTTTGTTACCCACTTGTGGCCTCCTTAGATCTTGTCGGATTCACGGCAACAAATTCCTGGATTTGAGCTTTGATTCATAGAAGAAATCAAGAAAAACACGGTTGATGGATGTCTAAACAAAAATCACAGTTTCACCCCCCAAAAAAGTCTCTCAACTTTCCTGTATATATATATATATATTTAATTACTGACTCTGATATCCAAACCTTTCCTGGACTCCTGGTTCTCCTCAGGGCCCCATGGACTTGCCACAACTCGACCCGTGCCTTGGCTGTCAAGGAGGAACCTAGTGACCCCCAAAAAATCAATGGCTGTGGTCCCCATGAGCTCCCATGGATATCCATCGTTTTCCTTAGGAAACCTATTTATAGAAATTCTGTAAATGGTGAGTTCTTTGAACATGATTTTTCCATACTGTTAATTTTCTGGAGGATGGATGATCTTCTGATGTATCAGCAGGAATTTACAGAACTTCTGCTGTTGACATGTGAATTCTACCAAACCAAAGAGTAACTATTCACATCTCAATGAATATTGGAGGGGAATTGACAACACAAAGAGGAGAGTTTTTAAATCAACATGAAGAAACTGAAAAGTGGTACCATGTCAGGCCTCGACCAAAGTTGAATGTAGAAGACCAGTGACCAGTCAACCTTTGTTGGTTGTGAAATGGGAAGAAGCTAGTTGCTTTATTGGAAATTCTCATCATCCGGTACGGGCATCCCCTTTCAACCAACCAGAAAGAGGGACGAGGTTTCCTGCCAAAAGATCAACATGGGGCCCCATCATGACTCACAAAAATCACAGAAATCCATATCATTTCCACATTTTGTCGATTAATTACGCTTCAAGCCCCAAAAGCGTTGAAACCAGCAGCAAAAATGGTGGGATGGTTGAAACCATCACCGCTTTTCCTACGGTTCAATCATCAGAGATGGTGAAGATCAAAACCATAGCATAAGGTGGAAGATGGTGAAAGATCATCAGAGATGGTGAGATATGGTGAAATTTTGCCAAATCCCAAATCGCCAAAATCTTCCATTTTTGACAATTTTCGGCAAATTTCACCATATCTCACCCTCCATAATCTCCAAAATCAGTGGCGCCAGGATGAAGAAACCCACGGCTGTGACGGGCGGCTCCCTTGGCCTAGCTCCAAACCCCTTTGAGGAGACTTTGGGATTTTTGGTGAGAAATCGAGGTTCTAGTGAGAAATCCTCTAGAAATGGAGGTTTGAATCGGAAAATCCTCTAGAAATGGGAGGTTTTCCAATTGCTATGTTTGATTGCCCGCGGGTAAAGTCACGGAATTTCCGATGCTTCAGAGAAGGATTTTTCGAACTGATTGACAAATGGTGGTTTGCACATTTTTCTGAGTAAGCCCAAAAAATTCTGCCCAACATATGTCCAACATACCCTCCGGTAATCAAACATGGCAATTGGAAATCCACTGTAAATGGAGGTTTATAACTGAGAAAATCAACTATAAATGGGTGATTTTCCATTGCCATGTTTGATGACACCGGAGTGTATTCCACTTGGGATTTGGAGCTCCCCCCCCAGGGCGTCGTACGACCCCTAGGAGCCCAACATCTTTGCTGATCGATACGCGCCATCCTTGTACAACCGTGCCTCGGTGGAGGAAGATGTGTGTCACATAGTAAACCTCCAGAAAGATACTTTTTTAAAGATCTTAAAATCAAATTATCACTAAAAATCGGGAGTGGAATTTACGAACTTCTATCCTTTTTGGAGAAGAACTATATACATGGTGATACTTTGCCATCAACATCTTATCATCTCATGAGATTCGCATCCAGGTCCTCCTTTGTCAGATCAACTGTCGTTGTCGTGGCATCCCATGAATTTCTCCCAATAAACAACTTGGTGAATATTCCATCTAAGCTTGGAAAAGAAAGACATATGTTGCAATATAGTGCATATAATTTACAATCTATTATCTAGGATCCATTTGATATGTGGATATGATGGATTACAATAGGGATAGCCGTTATGCGGATCCATATGTAAACAACATCACCATTCCCAAAGCTTCAACCTGCTTGTACCTGTGGTCAAAGCCACTATTTTTACTTGCTTAATGTTCATCATAGACCTAGGAGGATGATTTCAATCCCAACGATTTGTGTTAAGTCATTGAGGATGGTTTTCATTGGGTTTGCCACATTGTCACATATCATATAATTAATATCATATAATGATTATCATTACAACCATATGGGGATGGTTTAAACCTATGGTTCAACTGGTTGTAGTTGTTTTCACATCAAGTTACATCCCCATGTTACTGGGCACTGTATGTTACTTATTTTTTCCCAATCATGTTCCCAATGTTGCAACTGTATGGTTTTCCCCCCAATGAATCCTGTTCACCTTTCATAGTAAACACTCCCAGAAACCATGGTAAAACGTGGGGCATCAAATCACATAATTTGGGGACCATCAAATGAGGGTGTAAGCAATATCAGGCAGATGGGTTCACTGTGGCTGGGTATGTAGCCCTCTGGGAATTCAACATAGCTATGGTATAGATGGCCCATTTAGTTCGATTGCTTGCCCTTTTGCCAAAAATGGTGCTTTTCCCAGTTTGCAAACTCTTAGGTCATTGCCAGAAGGTATATAATTTATCATCTCTTGGAGGTTTCCTAAGTCATGGGGGTACCTCAAAACCATCCAATACTAGACCGCTTTAGACATTTTTGTACCGAAACAAGCATGGTGACTTGAAGTTCCCCCATGACTTCAGAAAAAACACAGATCTATACAGATCTATCCCAGAATTTCCAGTGACATTCCCATGATCTTCCCACTTGACTCATCCGGTGGTCCCACTTCAGGTGAGGTGAAACTCTTCCCTTCAGCACCGGCGCCGGGCAGGCGGGGTTTGAATCATGGCGATCTGGGAAAAAAACCGGAGGAGTTGGATCGGGGACACTTGATGGTTCTCCGGATTTGAGGGCGATTTTGAAGATTTGGATTTGGGAAGATCAATTTGACGTGAACCATGAGTCCATGAAGCGAAAATAGGGATTTCGCCAGCAAACCGGGGAATTTCATCAGCAAAGAAAGGGATTTCACGACCAAACGTGAAGTGCCATGATTGACCCATGAACATTCTCATGACTTTGGGGCCCAGGTTGACTCCTTTAGAATCCCAGATTGGAGCAGTACGGAATCTGGATGAATTTGATCGCAACCTCACGTCTTGACGTCACTGGAACAATGGGAATTGGATTCAGGGAATCATCCCCAAATGACCGAACTCTTCAGGTTAGTAAAGCATTATAATTTACACAGAATCAATCAGAATCAGATGTTTTTGATTCTGATCCCGCCATGGAGGTTGCGATGTTTTTGATGCTTTTGCCATGGAACTCTGGGATGACTTGGATATCTCGGATCCGAGTCAGAATGGGTGCGAATTCCAGCCGGCCAGGCCGCGTTTGCATTATGACTACTGAGTCGCAGAGATGACGGAAGCAGTGCGCAAGCACCGGCTGTGAGACATTTGGATTAGGAACCAAAAAGAATAAGCACAGGATATGATCAAGGATGATCACCATTGATATCATGTTGACAAATTCATGTGAGATCAGCATATCATAGACTAAGTGTATGCAGTTGTGTGCCCAAACAAATATACATGTACGTGCGACCTGGTGGTTGACGTTTGCCCTCGACAGCAAACAACAATTTGCAAGCAATCCTGCCGGCTTTCCACATCTCTGCTGACTTCTGCAAAAGCTCAGGGTTTGCCCCAGGTGTTAAGTGGCTTGCACATGTTTTTTGCTTCCCAATGGTTTGCCATTTTTGTTGCTCCAAATTTCTTCGAGAAAGCACACGGTCAAGAATAGTACAGGCTTTTTTTTTAAGCAAAAGGCATGAATCAGAAAAGTTCTAAAAAGACCCTGGCATTCGCAGTGGTCGAGTTCAACACCATTTGATTCGCCCTGTGACTGTACTTGTGAACCGCGCCAGCGGGATTTGTTGCTGGGAAGAGCGGGGTGGGAAGATGTGACCAGCCGAGATCCCACGACTGGTAGCTGATGGTGAACCAGCAAAAACTTCACGGATTATACGCAACAAAATTCATCAGAATGGTGTCTGTGTTTACTTGTTTAAATATCCGATTTTGGGGAATCAACAAGAATGAGAATGTGAAGCCCTCACCCTGATGTTAAGTATATTCCTTTCTACAGGCCCCCAAATCAAGAGATTCAATACGTAAAGGGATGTAAAGGGGGTGTTTGCGGGTCTTTACGGACTTCGGAAAGGGATTACATCGCTGACCAGGAGCACCTTTGAAAGTAGGTCAGAGCTATACGGTATCTCCATGTATCTCCCATTTCTTGATGGTGGTGCCCCATAGTTATCCAAGTTGGTTTATGACTCTAATAACTAGGGTTTATGATACATATATCATCATATATCATCATATATCATCATATATCATCATATATCATCATATATCATCATATATCATCATATATCATCATATATCTATAATTAGTCTATTCTATAGTCTATAGTCTATAGTTGATGATTACAGTTAGTGGGCTTATGAACCAACTGATAAAAGGGGGGGAACAACCTTGCAGATCCTCTTATCTCTGTTGACTCAGCTGGTGATGGTTGCATCAGCCTGCCATAAGAACGGCTCTTCGTTTGTGTTTCCGTCGCAGAATTTCGTGCCAATGCCACCAGGTGAGAGGAAAAACCCGGCCACGGGGTTGTGGGGGTCATGGATGGCCATTTTGCACATGCCATTCCTGGCATGTGAACCACAGGATATGGATGGATATGGTAGATCCAATAATTGTGGGAATTCAAGAAACGATGCATTTTCATGCATATTTAAGGCATTGGTGCCATCTCCCAGAAACATGTTACAGGATAGACCACGACCGCCCTTTCTCATCTTGTCAAGGTTGCAAGCAAGACAAGCATACCCAGAATACCAGGCTTTGCCTGTGGCCACAGCGATATCCTGTAGCTGAATCTCAAGCGAATAGGGGCATATTCCCTCCAAAAACGGCGGTTGTTTGATCGGAAAACCCTTTTCCAAACCATGGAATGGGGGTGGTTCCACAATCCACACATATATTCATATACATATATATATATATTCATATACATATATTATCATATATTCATATACATATATTCATATACATATATTCATATACATATATTCATATACATATATTCATATACATATATTCATATACATATATTCATATAGATATATTCATATATTATATTCATATACATGTATTCATATACATATATTCATATACATATATTCATATATTATATTCATATACATATATTCATATACATATATTCATATACATATATTCATATACATATATTCATATATTACATATATTCATATACATATATTCATATACATATATTCATACATATATATTCATACATACAGCTACCTTAGACACCCCCAAATATCCAAGTTTTTAAACCCTCATAGCTCCGGACCTCTTGTTGAAAGGCCGGCAGGTTACCTACCAGGTCGCATGCACGTTACCTCAGCTGGGTCTCAGTTGGACATTTCGCAGGACGCCCTTGAGAATTTGATGGTAAAAAATGAAATCGAAACCCATGGTCTAGTAATTTTAAAACTATGGTTTGGGTTTATTGAAACCCATGATCTTAAGGATTTAAAACTAATTATGGTGTGGGTTTGGGTTTAACAATCATTGAAGCCATACCCAGAGACAAAACCGTCCCACATCTAGCTGATTGCTCTTTTCCGACCGACTCGACATAGCAGTGGCTCAGATTTGACACGGGATAGGCGACAAAAATTGCTCTGCTACCTGGCAGTTGTTGGGGTCACTGGATGGCTGACTCGTTGGGCTGCAATCATCAAGTCAGTTGGAAAGAGGTAGCTGAACATCTCAACTTATTATTGTTCTAAACCTGGATCTTTGATGATATTTGCTGGTTCGGAAGATCCCGGCTCAATCATCATGTTGTTGTTTTTTTTTTCAGTCGTCGTTTTGGGCGGCCCATTAGTGGTTTCATTGGATCCATGTGACTGATTTCTGAGATCTTTGGGGAACACTCCACATTTACCTTCTGGTAAACTAGCAGTTTGCTATGGAAAATCATCATGTTTATATGATCGGTAAATCACCTATAAGGTGATTTTCCATAGGTATGTGAGTTTACTGAAGGGTAAATCCTAGCTTTGGGCTAGTATCACTTCTGAAGCCAGTTTGAATGTTTTTGCCGTTCCACCAGGTATAATTCCCATGGATTAATTGGTCCTTTCTTGTCCCGTTCATCTGATCAAAAAATTGTTGGTGAGTGTCTCCATTGAATGTGGATCCCCATTGGCAAAATCTCAAACATGTGTTGGCTTAAATTCGCGATTCTCTTCCTCAAAATCCCCAATGTGTTTTATTAAAATCCATGAAAAATGCCAATTTGGGCTGACTAGAATCTATTACCATCCGTTTGTTTTTGGATTAGCATCTAACTTTTGACATATGGGTTTGCCTGAAAATTCAGTACCCTTAAATCTGATGGCTGACTTAGCCATTTTCCCATGGCCTTTCGTGGCCATGTTCGAGGTATACGGTATACCCCATTTTCAGACACATCCATATAATTCCGGTTGGTTATATAGATGTAATATCTCAATACAAATCCCAGAATATCCCCATGAATTTCCAATAAATTCCCATGAAACTCTATTTATTCCCGTAAGATCCCATGATAATTCCATGGAAAATCCCATATTTTGACCACCTGAAAACTCATTTCAAACTCAGCCAAGGACAGCGTTGCGGCAATGAGTAGCTTCAACTTCTTGGACGACGAGGTGAGCGAGGTCGAGAAAGCGAACAAGGACTTGGCACAGTTGGATCGTCAGTCGGGTCCACCCAGGGGATGGGAATGGCCATGGTAGATATATGGTTGATAGATGTTTTTTTTGATAATGTCTGATATGCATCTAAAATAGAATATGCCATGAATGATGGTTGTGATATGTTATAATTTAGATGATATGGCTGTGATAATATCATGATGCTATATGACGCTGTATATTGATACACCATGCAATGCATGTGTTTTTGTTTGAATAGAGATTTCAAGATGCATCAAGATGGAGCAAGATGCGTCAATCACACTCCAATCCGGGCGGGGAAGGATCCAGTCCCCTGGATGCTACAGTCGATAGGGAAAATCCAGTCGAACATCCACCATTTGCAGACAGCTTCAGACTCGTTTCCTGTGCATGTTTTTAACAATGCATATTGTTGTTCCATACCTATCTTGTTTTTTCTTTGGAAAAACAGGGTACCTCATGATTTAAGTGATGTATCATGATATATAATGATGTCATTTGATATATACACATATACACCATATACATGCATATATACTGTATATATATATATATGGGTTCGGTGCGTTTTCCGGGCCCCCTGGGATATTATGATTAGGGTTGGTTATCATCATTGTTTCTTTTAATTGATGTTATTGGTTTGCTTAACAATTCGCAAAGTTTATTGTCTCCTTACGTTGCAGCTCCACCCAGGGCAAAGAAGCCACCCGCACAGTGGAGCGCAGCACGAACCAAGAGCACCTTCGAGGACGATGGGTGACATATCCATCAGTAGGGGATGAAAACAACCATGGTTTTTGTTGGGTTTTGGAACCAGACATATTGGGATATAGTTGATAGATGATGGTTGATGGCTTTCAGCACCAGTGTGAAAAAAATAACACCTCTCTCGGCAGATGATGGGTTCTGGGGATTGTGGTTAAAACTGATGATTGTTCAGGGCTTTAAACCAAGAAGGGTCTTAATGGGATGTTCAAAGCCTCAGGGTTGATGATTCTTGGGATTTGTAGGGGTAGCCAATTCTCACAATCTATCCACTGAGAATCCCTACCAAGCAGTAGAATGGAATGGAGAATGGGGATTTCAACGATCAAATCCAAATTCGACCCATAGATATGTGGCAGCATGGCCCAGCTACACCATAATGAATCATCCCGTTCATGTCTGATTGTATACTGTTGCCCTTTTCTAAGGGGCCGTCATTAGTTTCATCACAAAGGTTCAAGCATCATTTCTTGTCTTTCCTTGCTAATATGTTGTCATTTGGTTTGCTTTGCCGCTTTGCTCTTAAGTCTCAAATATCAATAATTGGTCATTTGACCACCATAAGGAAACATAAAAAAAAGCATTTCCAATCTGTTTGCGCGACGATGTTGGCGTTTCAGTCGGAATCTCCTCCCACCCCTGGTTGCCTTGGCAGGAGCAAAGCCTGGTGGGCGACCGTGCCGGCGCACAGGGCGGCGGTGGAGGAGGTGGTGGCGGCCCATCCCTGCCTTTCCGTATTCGTCTGGGACCTCACTAGACCGGGAGGAGGTTGGAGTGATTTCAGAGTAGGTACAAAAAACTCTGAAACTGATACGGCACCAGTTGTTTTTCAAAAAAGCCCCCCTTGTTTTTGATTTGGAAACATGATAGATCACCGATTGTCAAGTGTATCAAACGTTGAACAAAAGAATGAAAAAAGTGGGTGAGCATCCGCATAACGCAGTTGCCAATCGGATCAGATGGGATCTTAATTGTCTTGACTCCAGCAATTGGATCAGCTTCAGCAGGGAATTGTTTGATATGATATCCCAATTTCCATCCCTTCTTATATGTGTGTTTATATGTATATATATATATATATGTATTCTTCATTAGATATCAATGAATATCAATGATATTTTCTTTGAATTCACATCCTTCTTGGTACATCATCCCAAATATCCCAATTGAAAGTTGGAACAGGACTGATAGAACGTTCGAAGATTTGGGTCGGGGATGTCCTTTTCCCAATGGGTTGGCTGATGCCCCAATGGCTTAGCTACAGGAAACGACCCATTTATAGATGATTTGTGATGATTTACCTATTAAAAATTTGTGGCCTTCCATAGCTATGTTAAATAACCAGAGGGTAATTATGTCCTTTCCATAGAAAACGACCCAACATGACATCATTGCAACACGTTGGAATGTACTTTTCGTATTGTCACAACTAATGGAGGAGTACTCCCAAAACAACAGTGTAATAGAATCGGAAAACAAAAACACCAAAAGACCCAGGGAAAATGCTTCAAGACTCTTCAAGACCCAGGAACCAAGAAAAAAAATAGGGAAGATCGATGGAAATAGTGAAATGGTTTCAATTCAACTCCTCTATTGTTCCCCAAGAATCAATCAATGAATCGATTTAAAGGAAAGTCTGAACCAGAGACCATTGATTGTCCCATAAGATATAGGACATTTCCTGTTAAAGAAAGCCTTCTGCAAATCCATTGATGACATATTTTCCCATCATGTCCCCATTAATGTCCCTATAAATCCCCATTGGATTCTGATGAATTTTCCCTGATATTCCCATGGATTTTCCCATAGATCCCTGGTTGTTGCTTAAATCACCATTCTTTCCCAGGTAGAATGGCAGCATAAAAGCTGAGGTGAGGTGAAGCTCTTTCCCCGCTCGATTGGGGCAGAGCCAGTCTTCAGCATCGCCAAGTGTGGATGCTCAAAGGGTGGCAGGGAAGATTCCTGAGATGCTCATCAAGGGAAAACATGGGAAACAGCTGAAACTATTGCGACCATATGAGAGTAAAAAGGGACAACATGGGACAAATATCTTGACATATGATGAAAATATGACGAAATATGGCATAAATCATCGAACTTTCCACAAGCGTTTTTCCAGCACGCGAAAAAAAAAACACTGGAGGCTACGGGAGAACCATTTGGCAAAAGACTTGGATTGTAAAGCATGATCATTCAATCTTGGTAAAAAAAATACGTGCAGTCAACGAATCCCAGTCATGTTGGGTTCATTTCGAGCATCCCATGATATCCGCTGGCTGCTACTCCCATCGCCCATGGCATTGTTGAAGATCCAGTCACTGGGTCCCGGGCTAGCAGTCCCACCAAAAGGATTTGCTCCCTTCACCAAGTAATGATGTTCCAAGAAAGGTTGAAAGACATCCATCTTACAGTATTCTTACATTATATTATCTTATCCAATGTTAACATCAAAAACTGGCAATTGGACACTTGGTAGGAAGCCCATACCTCGTCGTCTACAGGCCACGCATGCTGGAGAGCTGAGTAGGGATGTGGTAGCCACCAGGGCTGAGCACATGGTGCTGATATGAAAGATGTCTGGATGTCCTGAACACAAAATCATATTTTTCAGCATCAGGAGACTTTGCAGCCATAGTCTGTTGGGAATCTGTTCATCAAAGACGAACAAACTTTTCAGACATACTTTGATGGCCGAAGCAGATCAAACAGCTTTTAAGGGATCATTGGACACCCCCTTATAAATGGATATTTTTGGCTGGGAGAATCATCTAGAAGTGGGGATTCTCCAGCTAGCCATGGAGCTGATTACCGGAGGGTATCATGAAAGCAGTTGTAGAAATCAAACATCTGCAGGTCGTCCAGAGAGATTCCATAACCTCCACGGTGGAACTTTCGAGAGCTCTTCCGACCTTGCGCGTCACCCGCCGGAAAAAAGTATCAGCTTCTTGAGGCTATGTTACCAGGCTCAATGAGGATACATAGAATATATTTGAAATATAAGTTAACACATTGTGGTAAGGTATATCATAATTAGTATATGGCCAAATTATACAAGTATATATACATATATATAAGTTATTTTCGAGAATCTATTGGAAATCTATTGGAATAAGAATCTTCAGTACTTCACACCGGATGGCACCACTGTTTTTTCACTTCGCTGGGATCCTGCAGATCCGCATCCCGTTGAAAGCACCGGCTGCTTCTCTCGCTGGCTGCAGAGTAGGAGGTTTAGCGACTGTGGCCATGGCTCGTTGGATGCTCAGATGACAAGGCGGCAAAACTCGGCATGATGAAAAAGCAGGATTTCACCATTACTCATATTTTCCGTATATCAAATATGATCATACCATGTACCATTTTGCTACCCTTCTACTGTCACCTTACTACCGTTTTACTTCCACTTTACTAGCATTTTACTAGCACTTTATCACCATGTTACCATTTTACTACCACCCTACTTCCATTTCGGTGCCATGTTACGACCATTTGCCACTACCGCTTTGTTTCCAGTTTCCCTTACCACCAGGTCGGCATGCCTAAGAAGAAGGCACTGAACCGATCGAGGGATGGGACCTGCTGAAGATGGGAGGATTTGGATGATTTCTTTGCTAAGAAAAGAGAAGGCATCTATGAATTTGACCATCATTTCTCTTGTGAATTCTGGATTTTCGACTGCTTTAGGGATATATATTTTTTTGATGTGGGCCATAAATTCACCCGCTTGAAGTAAAGCAGTTCGAATGGAAGGGACTGGATGGTCAACAGTTGGACCTTCGCCTTGGATTCACAATAGGAGTTTCAGATCAGAATCATAGATCCAGAATAACGCTATTAGTAGAAATACAAGAAGAAATGGATCCATGATTGTGATTTTTTGATGATTGTTTTCTTCATACTATGGTTGTTCTATGTTTTAATGACATGTTTATTTCTAATGGTAATTATCCATCAATAGCAATTATTCTCATTGTTCTTGCTAGATGGTGGATTTTATTATTGTGATTGCTGGCAACTATCCACCAAGTATATTACATTATATTACTATTCATTATTATTAGCAATAGCAATTGCCAGTTGGATTATTATCAGTATTACTAACTACTGTGACTCATGATGATTTATTGCTAGTAATTACTATTGCTCCAAGCAGCATCCACCATCCACCATGCACTGCCACGAAAACGGCAGGTGCCGGTGAAGTTGCCAAAGGTCTCCCATAGCTTCACGGCCGTGAGCGCCAGCGTGTCCACGGAAGTGCCACAAAGCAGTGTCAGCTCCAGGAGCAGCCGGAAACGCTGGGGGGTCGGGTTTTTTGATGTTCCCTTTAAAGGCAATCCAATGAGTTATAAACCATCGGTGAATTATTTCTGATTGGATTAGCAAAAATGGTGATATATATAGTGATGTATGATGTAATGGGGTCTTGTGAGCTTTTTTTACTATCGTGTTATACTTTTATATAATTGTCTACATCTATAATTTGATCACGACCTCATTGGAATGATGGGAATTGGGTTCGGGGAATCATCCTCAAATGGCCATATGATAAAATTATATAACTCTTAGGAAAGACTGGGACATCGTGCGCAAGCGAGTGCAGCTATTTTCAGGTAAGTTTGGTGCTCAAGCCTTCCCGTGGCAAACTTGAGAGGCAAGGTAGAGCCCCCGAATTGAGCAATGTCGACCTGTTGGAGTGAAATCCTTTCAGAATTTGATTTCTGGATGTCAGACGGATGTGAATTCAAGAGAACAACTGTTTTGGTGGCCGAAGATTTTTCCCATTTGGAGGGCAATGTTTACACTTGTTCACTGGTGTCGCCTGAGGGTATTAGCACGTCATGCATCACACGAGATTTCATGCGCTTCCATGATGACAAGAAAGCCCAGGTAGCTTCTGTAATCTGGAATGTTGAATGGACCCAGCCGAAGCCTGACCTCAAGTACATCATTTCAGGTGTGAACACTTGCCCAGACAATATCCTCATGGACATCGAAGTCCCCAAGCAAGCCATGCCTTTGCCGCTCATGCATGATGATGAGTTGCCAGTGAAGGTTATTGAGTTGTTTTCCGGGGGTTTGGGGGGATGGAAAAATGCTTGTTCATTCATGCGCAAGTGTGAAAACATTCCTTTCAAAGTGTTGGCCATCGAATTGGACCTGGATGCAGCTTGGACGTACGCCATCAGCCATGATGTTCCGTTGATCAGTGGTAAGAAATTTGTCGACCCTTCTTTGGCCCAGCAGTATGACCATCTTGTCTTACATGCTGATGTGACTGATGAGGCTTGGTTAGGATTAGGTAGTGCCTGGAGACCCGACATCATGGCCATCTCTTCTCCATGTCCGGCCTGGAGCACAGCAGGATCATCTGTCTGGCTTGTTTTCTGAGGAGGGACAACTCCTTGTTCGTGCCATTGCCACATGCAAAATGCTCAGACCACGAATCATTGCACTCGAGCAAGTGAGTGCATTTGCTTCTCATGAGCATTATCATTTTGTGGTGCAGACGCTCCGTTGGGCTGGATACCATTTGTTCCATGCCCAAGTGATCGAAGCATCAGACATTTTGCCAATTGCCAGAGCCCGCTGGCTTGCATACGCCATCCGTGTCAACGATGTAGGTGCCTCCACTGTGCCCTTTCAAAGTTGGATCCCAAGACCAGCCGTAGTGCCCAATACATGGAATGTGTGCCTGCCAGAAGAGTTTTTGCAAGACCCACGACTTTTCCCGCAGCCTGCAGTGTTGGCACTTTCTGCCAGACATGATTTGCTCCCGCCTGCAAAGCGTAGGTTGATTCATAAAGACATGGTTCTTGCGTCACGATGTTATGATGGATCCGGCAAATTGCCAACACTTGTCGCATCCTATGGATCCCAGCACTGCTTTTCAGAAGCTTGGCTCAGTGAAAAAGGCCTTCTCAACCATTTCTTTCACCAACCAGGAAAGAATCCGAGGTACTGGCATCCAGCTGAGTTGTGGATGATGCATGCGGCACATGGAAAGCAGTTTTTCATGCACCAATGGGACAAAGCATATAGGCATGTAGGGAATCAGATTTGCACACCACACGCGCTGCTGGTCATTTCAAACGTTTTGAATTGCCTTCACAAAGTGCCACAGAAGATTGACCCGGCCAGGATGATTGCAAATTTTGTGGACAACCGCAACACAGCGCAAGACATCAAGCTCATCAGAACACAGTCAGGTGATCTTGCATGCCCCACTGAGTATGCCTTGACGAATGATCAGATCCACAACTTGAACACTTTTCACTCTGGATTGTGTGATGGTACGATTCCTGACCAAATGCAGTGGACAATTGATGGATTTGCAGAACTCCAGAAGATTGCACCTACTGAACCTGACGATATTGCTCCCACTGCGCCATTTGCAGTTTTTCATACTGTTCAAGTGTGCACTCAGGGACGTACTTTTCAGGCGTTTGTCCAAGATGGTTTGCCAATTGAATCGGTCATGCAGGTATGGGATCATGCTTTCTTTCCACTGGATTGTTTTGAAGCGCACGAAGGAGTTGAAACCGTCTTGATCCCAAAAGATGACTGGAAACCCACAACAGATCCTTTGCCGAAAGTTTGGATCATTTTTCATGACCGCTGCCTGTACATTGCATTGCCAACTGAAGTCACATTGTCCTGGTTTCTTGGACTTGGTCATGGTAGACTCACAGACATGCTAGGTCAACCATTGCAGCTTGAGCAACCTGAGGGATGCCTGGCCACTGCTGGCTTCAGCCTTTCTTTGCAGGTGCCTGGCCACTATTCCGTGGCACGACTTCTTCAAGCCGAATCCAAGTGTCATACAAACCTTGTTTGTGACCAACGTAATTTCCGAATTGCCTTGCACTTGACCGGAGAAGCTCATCATTTGAAGATCCTTGAGAATTTTTGGACCAATGCAATTTCCACGCAAGATCTTGACGCCATTGGAATCAGCCAGAAGCTTTGCCGCACACATGGGATCACCATCGTTTCCTGGGAAGTTCAAAATTCAGCATGCCCCATGCCTGTGCATTTGCTTACCTACCTGCTTTTCTCCCAGGGATTCAGCCAGATTTTTGCCAAACTCAATGACCCGAATGGCCTGCCAGTGCGTATCAAGCTTTTTGGACGCTTTGCCAGTGAATTTCGCCTGCCCAAAAATCTTTCGATTGCCTCAGTGAAACAGCTTGTTCATGCAGTGTCCAAAGTCCATGTAGGAAAGTTGCAGTTTAGGATCATCCACAAAGGAAGACAGCCTTCACCAGAGCAAGATCTGATTTCTTTGCACCAGCATGGCAGTAAAGCCATTACCCTGCACATGGTACTTGAACTGCACGGAGGAGGAGAGAATGGAACTAAGGCGGGACACCGAACTCAAATCAAGAATGCAATCGCTTCCTGCCTGCTGGAGGAGGGATATGAATTGGCTTGGACGACCAAATCAGTGGAACAACTTATGGCCAAGATGGGCACCAAGGAATTGGCACTGTTTTTGCAACAGCCGCATGCCTCGAAGCTTTCCACTGCCCTGAGTTTCTTGAAAGGGTGTGAAATTGACCTTCCCAAGGTGAATCCTGCCAAAGCATCCCAAACCGCAGCAAATGCCAAAAAGAAGCGTACTTCCCCAATGCCGGATCCATCCAATTACTCCGTGTTTGATGGCACGCTCAAGAATGAAAATGACACGCCAAGTGTGCACATTGCCAAATTTGGAGGCCATCTCCAAGGATTTCACATGTGTACTCCGCAATCTGCAGTGCCATGGTTGAGGCAAGGAGACATATTGTCCAAAGATGAACTTGCCCTGCTGATTTTTGGGGAATTGCCCATTTCAACTAGGCTTGAACATGAACATGTCACAGTGCCTTGCACAGATGAAAGAGGACGTCAGGTTTTGGTCGCATGCGTTTTAGTGCAGTGCGGTGAGAAGAAAATCAAGATTGCCAAAGGAGACGGACACAGCATTGCCACAGATGGAACGATCTTGGTTGCAGTGACTTGGAGGAAGCAAGATTGGCCAACCACCTGGAATGAAATATGTGACAATCCCTATAAAGCCATTAGGGTTTTTCCAGGAGCCGCAGACATTTTGGTCTCGGTATGGGGAAAGTCTTACAGGCAGGGAAAATCACCTGCGACTTCTGCCACAGCCAATTCAGTTCAGGTACACTGCCTTTTCAAGGAAGACCAATTTCCTGCTTTCCTGAAGCTCAGCGGATTTAACCACCTGTGGTTGTCACCGAAGACTAAGGAGGGAAAGCCGCACCCCAGCTGGCGAATTATTTGGCTTGACTCGTCAGCAGACATGCAGGTGGCAACAGCCTTGACTGCCAAACTTGATCAAAGTGCAGGTTTAGTATGCCAGCCGCAACGGTATGCCATCAGAGTTCCAAAAAGTGCATACGAAGATGCTTGGAAGGTTCTCTTCCCCTCAACACCGGCACCTGAAGACATAGATACCAGTAGGGTATTTAAGATTGAATGCCTCCCATTTGGGGTTACCTCTGCCATGTTGATTGCTTGGGCTCAGCATGTTTCCTGGAAATTGCGCCCATTGCGGGCAGTTGGCCCACGGGCCTGGCTGATTGGAACGGGCCAAGACCCTCCGGCCCCGCAACTCCACTTCAACAGCATGCCGGTTTTGGCACGTGAATTGAAGGGTCGATTTCAGGCAACCAGTAGCCCCATTGTGGCCGGTCCCAAACCTTCTCGAAGCAGTGGGAACAATTTCAACCAACATGAGCCATCTCCCCTTCAAGGAGACCCTTGGGCCAATTACCAAGGACCCAAGCCAGCCATGCCTGCATCCGTGCCTCAGGCCAATCCGATTGGACCCACAGAACAGAAATTTGCTCAGCAAGAAGATCGGTTGAACAAGCTTGAAGAAGCCATGAAACAGATCAACACGGGCCAACAGAAGCAAGGAATTCTCATCGAAAAAATCCAGAAAGATCAGATTGGCCGAGATCAGGAGATTCGCCAGCACATAGATGACAAATTCTCAGCCATCAAAGTTGATTTTGACCGAACGCTTGCCGGAGCACTTCAACACCAAGCAAGCCAATTCTCTGCCAGCATGGAGGAGATCAAGAGTTTACTGCGGGAAAGACCCAAACGCAAGACCCAGAGTGGAGATGAAGTAGATGCAGACATGAATGATTCATGACTAGGTTTTCCAGTAGCGCCAGGAGCCATGCCGAAAGCCCAGTTTCTGTTGTCGGTTTTGATGTCCGTTTTTCTTTTTGCCATTTCATTGATTTGCCATGGTTTCCTGCATTTCCGGAAAGCCTTCCAGAACATCCATAGGAATCCCAAAACACAGCCGGGTGTTGGCTGTTCACTTGGAATTTCTTTCAGAGCCATCCTCTTGCTTTTGATGACTTGTCATCTCCAGCTTGCGAACGCATTTTTGGTCCCGTGTGGACCTGCTTTTTGCCAAGTTGACATCTCAGCCTGGCGCCCAACCTTGGGGGCTGCCGAACGACATGGTGAGGCTAACCACCCAGGGCCAAACACTTGCAACCAAATTCGATTTTGCGTGACCAATCCAACATGTGTAGCCAGAAAAAGTGATACCTATCGAGACCTCATGAAACAATTTGACATTTCCGTCACTTCTCTTTCTGAAACAGCCGCCACTGCCGTGGTACAAAAACAGTTTGCTGCCGAGATGAAGAAACATAAATGTAAGCTGCTTTGGTCTCCGCCAGTGGAACCACACTGCCAGACTGCCCAAGGACAAACTCACATGCGGGGAAAAGCCTCAGGCGTAGCTCTAGCGACCAGGATTCCAGCACGCCTGGTTCGAAATGCCCTGCCAGATGAATGGGCCACCACAACACGTTTTCTGCATTCAGTGATTCAACTTGGTCAATCCCATTGCCAGATAGTAGTTTTGTACTGTCGTCCTACGTCTCAAGTCGATGCGATTGACTACAACAATCAACTGATGCAGTTTGCCATTCAACAAATCAGCCAAGTTCCCCTGCCCTACTTGATTCTTGGTGACTTCAACATGGCACTTGAGACCTTTGATGCATGGCCTCTCTTGGAAGCCAAAGGATGCAGGGCTTTGAACCAGTTGTTTCCAGGTCTTTATTCAACTGACATGCCCCTTACCTGTAAAGAAGCCACACGGCCGGACAACGCAGTCATCAGTCCTTCCTTGATGCCTTTTGTGTCCAGAATTGAAGTGCTTGCGGAAACTTGGCTAGCCACACACCGCCCAGTCATGTTTGAGCTTTCTTTGCCAGGTCCTGTTTTGTTCGCCAGACATTTGAAATGCCCCAAGTCATTTGTTGAACTTGACATTCCTGCGGAAACATGGCAACAGATGGAAGACCACACAGGAGCCATGCGACAGGCTCAGACCATCCAACAGTGGGGAGAAGCAGTAGAAGCTAATGTTGACTTTTGCCTTCGTCAAGGCCATGGCTCTGTTCCCAAGCTCACCTCTGCCTACAGAGGACGTTGTCAGCCTGTCAAATTCGTCCGATGTCCGGTCATGTCTCCGACCAAAGTGGCATGCCCAGGAAGTTTTGAGCCTACCAGTGAAGTCCTCACCATTAGCACCAGACGCCAAATCACTCAGGTTAGACGCCTTGAATCAATTTGGAGGAGGATTCAGAAACTTGAGAAGCAGCGACCAGTTGATGCCAACACTGCCATGGATATTTCTAAGGAGTGGCAAGCAGCTGTGAAATCACATGCATTTGGCAAGCCCTTTCTTGCATGGATGTGCTCCCAACATGGCTTTGAATTTCCTTCCTGGCCATTGCCTTCCGCAACATGGGTTTATGATGCGCTCCAATTTGCAAGGTTTCATGTCGAAGCGGCCTTGAAGCATGATGCCAAAATCCAGAAAAACAAGGCTGAATTCCTTCGACACCTGGATCAGCATAACCACAATAAGGCCGCCTATGCAATGGTCCGAGGACCGGGACTGCCAAGAGTCCATGAAATTGGCCAAACTGTTACCAGCGAAGCCATGGTGATCTCTTGCGATGGTTTTCAACACTGTGTCTATCTTGACTCGGATGATGCCCAAAAGTTTTCCACCGATTATGCAATTGCCTTAGGTGATGTCTCCGCACGATTGGTGAGCATTGATACGCATTGTCTTCATGTCAAGACCGAAAATAGTTATGCGGAGTGGCCAGAGGCAGTGACCATCACCCAACAACAGTTTGCCATTGCACCAGCAGACCTTGCAAAACGACTTGACCTTTTTTGGAAGCCAATTTGGAATAGAGATCCTCTGAATATGGACTTTATTCATTGCGACACCGCTGCCATGCCTTTTCATGAACTTTTGACCCACGTGCCAGCACACCCAGAGATCAACATTGACATGTTGAGCATTGAAGCATGGACCACTGCCATTGCCAAATTGAAAGCACATTCTGCCATCGGCACGGACAAGATCAGCGCACAGGAACTGAAGCTCTTGCCAACCTCTTTCATTGCGAAACTTGCCAGTATCATGTCCACCTTTCAGAATGGTTTTCCAGAAGAGTTTATGCAAGGTTTAGTTTGCCCACTTGCCAAGACTGAGAACACACCCGAAGCACATCAAACCAGACCAATTGTGTTGCTTCCACAGCTCTACAGACTCTGGTCAGCAGTGATGACCTCTCAGATCACTCGCATTTTGTGCCTTTGGATTCCAGCCGACATCACGGGCCTCCTGCCCAAACGTGGAGCTGCATCCACGGCGTACTTTGCGCAATATATGATAGAGCAAGCCAAAAAGACCCATAAAGCCCTCTCTGGTATCACTTTGGACATTGTCAAATGCTTCAACTGTTTGAGATGGGACTTTACATTCCATGCAATGTTAGCACTGGGTATTCCACGTTCACTCTTGGAAGTTTGGATTTCCTCCATTCGTGCTTTGACCAGGCATTGGGTCCTTCATAACCAAGTCCTCACCTCCGGTGGGGGCTCCACCGGATTCCCTGAAGGAGATCAGTTTAGTGTGGTAGCAATGGTAGCAGTTGCAACAGCTTGGACCACATCCACCAGAGCCAAACTCAACACACCAGCGGCTGCCCACTTGTCAGCTTACGCAGATAATTGGTCATGGGTTCACAATGAAGTTTCCGAACACTTGCCAACTTTGCGAAACACCATGCGTCTCATGCAAGCAGCCGGCACAAGCATTGATTGGCAAAAGACATGGTTTTGGACCACATGTCATAGGCAGGCATCGGCCATACGTGACGCAGTCCAAGCGTGTGTGCCCGGACAAAGCATCCAACAGAAAACCTCCGCAGCCGACCTGGGCTTTCAACTCCAATACAGTGGGAACAATGCCTTGGGAATTATTTCCACTCGTTTGCAAAAGGGCTTCCAACGCCTGCTTAGATTGCAAGCCATGCCCCACACTTTGAGTGTCAAGGAAGCCATGCTTCGAACTAGCATTCTTCCATGTGCCTTGCACGGTGCAGAAATCAAGCCATTGTCATGTGAGCATGTGCAACAATTGAGAACCAGAGCCGCCCGGGCTCTTTTTGGTCAGAACCACAGCCTTTCACCAGCAATTGCGCTTTCCTGCACAAAAGGGGGTATTTTAGACCCAGAGTTTTGGCTCACAGTGAAGGCCTTGACCACTGCAAGACATCTTCTCATGGGGCAACCCCCGGACATGCAAGCGTCCTTTTTTGACACATGTGCCAAGTTTCAGGGTACCCTTGCTCAGGTTTCTGGCCCAGCATCCGCACTTAGCTACATGCTTAGGCAACTTTCACTGCAGATAGACGCCAATGGTAACTTGCATGCAACTGCCTTTTTGACATTTCCTGTCCTCAGGGTTAGTTTGAAACGGTTGATTCGTCACCTTCAAATTGCTTGGATGGACCGGCTTGTCATCCTGAAGACATGTAGGTTTAAATGGTTTAGCTACCCTGACATTGACCAGTTTGCCACAGCAGTCATACTTGCCAAGTTTGATGACCACAAACGCTGGAGACTCATCAGAGAGATCGCTGGCGCTTACCAGACAGCCTCACAGAAGAAACAATGGCTAAGTCATGAGTCAGGACTGTGCCCTCACTGCCAAATGCCAGATAGCAGGTATCACCGTCTTGTTGAATGTCCGTTGGGAGCCCAAGTCCGACAGCACTACCAACCCAAACTGGATGCGCTGGTTCAAGAAGAGTCCATTTTCTTGGAACATCCCGTCATGTGTATCCATCCCAATCAAGAAGCGGTGTCTTTGATGCAATTTCGCATGCCTGATGCGGTGTGGAACGAAGCCATTTTGAGGCTTGCCAGACAGAAGCAGGACCGCCAAGAAACTTTGCACTGGTTTACAGACGGGTCTTGTATGTTGCCTGGTTTTCCTAATGCCAGTTTTTCTGCCTACTCCGTAGTGCTTGACCTTTGCCAATCGGATGAGGAAAGATATTTGGTTGCGGATCAATTTCGTTTCGATTCAACATCCGTGCCCTCCTTTCAAGTAGCCTGCACTGCCCGAGGGCAGGGAGAACAGGACATTCTCCGTGCAGAGACCTATGCCATCCTTGCCATTGCAGAAGCCGTAGGAACTGGTATCATACATTGCGATAGCCAAACTGCTATTAACAATGTTACTAAGGCCATGTTTGCGACGTCACCTTCAGACTTCTCAGCGTGTGAACATATGGATTTGTTGTACAGAATTTGGGAACGACGGACCACACTTTCTCTGCAACTGCATAAGGTTAAGGCACATCAACATGTTCATGCCATCACTGATCCTTTACTGCGATACTGGGCTATGGGCAATAATTACGTTGATTCTGTTGCGCAGCATACATGTCAACATTTGATGCCTGACTTTGTCAAGACCAAGCGTAGCATGCATGAGGAGTACATGGAAGATAAGTTTAATCTTGAAACCATTTACAGTCTTCATTTGGAATTGCAAGATCTGCGTTCGAAAGCAGAGGAGAGACAGCCAGAAGGACAACAGACTGTCCAGCATGATCACAGGGCCATTTGCGAGGCCTTTTCATCCTGGAGAGTTGATGATACTCCTTATTTTTTCCCTGTTCCTGACTTGCAATTTATTGGTGACTCAGCTTTTGGTTTTGAGATTGCGCAGATCACAAGCCAGTGGCTACGAGAACTTCGCTGGCCGGCGACAGAAGATGGGCCTTTAGGTTTTTCTACGGGGGTTACATGGGTCGAACTGGCCCTTTCTTGGATGTTATATAGCAGACGATACCTTCCTGTCTTGAGACGAGATAACCTGGGGATCATGAGGTTGGTGCACCCATCCAGCTTCTCTTCTGCAAAAGACAAAGGGTTGACGTATCTGGAAGCGGGGACGATGATGCAGAAAGTCATCGATAACGTGACCAGTATGATACCACAACAAGCTATGCCAGATGACACCAAGCGACAGAAATGCAGTGCAATTTACAGATTGGGGGCGGGGAGATTCCACCAGGGAATCAGCAAACGCCCCTCTTTCCCACACCAAGCAGAAGTGACTGAACGTTTGCAGCAGCAGGTCTATTGCAAAACCAATGATGGTCTCTCATGTACGCCTTTGATTGATAGTGATCTGACGGCGGACTTTATATCACCTGGAACCTGGCAACACCGAATTGATCGAGCAAAATTGCTCATGAAGAAAGTTCGAGTCAAACGACTCAGCATGTAACATAGCAGGGACATCTCAGACTCAGCTCGCAAAGTGTACCACTTTAGGCCGCGGCCGGGGGTGGTGCACTCTTTCTACAAGGAAACAGCTATTTTCAGGTTGGTGCATTATTGTAATTCAGCAAGATTTATGGAGAATATAGGTTTTTGTAACTAAGAAACTATGGGGCTTTGTTAGAGTATGATGATGATATAAGATGATATAATGATACACTATTCAATGGCCATTTAATGGGGACAATGATGATGAACCAGGGGAAGCTGGAGATCTTAAAGTGTGAGATCATACTTTCAAGGCTGATTTTGTGCTGATTTTACAATTCGAGAACATGTGCATAGACGTGAAGGTCTAGGAGTCTAGCCTTTTGAGTGCCTGGAAATGGACATGGACATCTTGGATATATATAGATGATTTAGATGAATAAGCGACAACATATGGGGATAAAATGGAATAGCATGGGATATATTTTGATATCATATAGATAGAATCGGGATAGTTGGATATCTAACATTGATATGATATTTGGGATCCCCCTCCTCCTCCTCATTATCTTCATCATCGTCGTCGTCGTCGTCGTCATCGTCGTCGTCATCACCCTCATGCTTCGCCATGATTCTTCCATCCACTGGCCATCTATTGGGACTGAATCCCTCATTTTCAGACACACCACGTTTGATTACCGGAGGGTAATATTCAAGAAAAACTTTGTTAGAAACCCTGGTTTGAACTGGATCTATTATGATCTCTTCATTTTCGGGGCCCTTATGGGAGGTGTTTCAAATTAGGGGGATGGGATTCATGATTTTGGAAATGATGAAATGGAAAGATACGGTAGTGAAGTTATGTTTGGTGAGAAGGGTTGGAATTTTCTGTCTTTGGTCCATTAGTGGATACACTGGCCAGGAACAGATTCTTGAGAAGGTAACTGCAGTAACTACATTGCCCCGCCAACGTCGGATTCCTTCTGATGTGTGTTTAGTGTTGCAGTAATCAATTGGTTAATCAGCATTCTCCCCAATTCAATTGCCATCAATTGGGACTGAATCCACAATTTACAGACACACCCAAATGGTTATTGCTGGTTGTACATATAGGCTGGTACCCAGCCTTGGAACTACCTACAATGATCATGGGGTGGGGGGGGTTGGGGTGGGNCCCACCCCCCCCCCCCCCCCCCCCCCCCCCCCCCCCACAATTTAATGAGGTTCTAACCAGGGGGGCCCCGCGGTTGGAAACCCCCAAAAATGGGGGGGGGGGGGGGGGGGGGGGGGGGGGGGGGGGGGGATGGGATGTTAACGTTCATTTGAACTTGCAGAAGAAGTTGATGCTACGGATGTTAACGTTCCTTGAACTTGCTGAAGCAGTTTATGCTACGCACACGCAGGGGGGGGTGGGGTGGGGTGGGATGTTAACGTTCCTTGAACTTGCAGAACAGATGATGATGATGATGATGATGATGATGATGANCTACGCACACGCAGGGGGGGGTGGGGTGGGGTGGGATGTTAACGTTCCTTGAACTTGCAGAACAGATGATGATGATGATGATGATGATGATGATGATGAAGATGAAGATGATGATGGTGTATGATGGTGTTGATTCTGAGAAAATTCCGCGACAAAATTTCGTCACGGAATCAGTAGTTTAAACCAAGCTAATTCTTGTTCCGGTAGTTCCAAGGCCGGGTACGAGGCTACATATACATATCCCATAATATCCCTGTAAAATTCCATGAAAGAAACTCAGACTTCACTGGCCGCATTTCGATCTACAGGAATCCCTTCGATGCGGACATCTCTGAGCTGTTGGCATCAAAGGACTGTGGCAATTTCCATGGTCTCCATGGTGAAACACGAGTTTCCTGCAAATAATCCAGAAAAAAATGGTGTGTCTGAAAATAAGGTATATCCCCAATTATAGCCACTTAACAGGGACAATGATCATTGACTATTGGGTTTGGGGGTACACTATTTTCAGACAAACCCAAATAACAACCCAACGAAAAATCCGAGCATCTGCGTGCAAAAAACGGCAGGGATGTTCACCTTTGAAGATTGAAGATGTCGGCCTTTGAAGGACATTAGACACTGAGATGTTCTGATGTTCAGATGCTGAAAAAAATTGCACTCCAAGTATCTCCAAATGAGTTTTTTCTATGTGTTCTTCATAAGCCCCAAATAATCAAGGCACTTTATACTTTTCATCCCAGAATTGAATGATGGGAAAATTGACAGGACAACCCTTTACTTGGTGAAAAGCATCGTTTCCAGTTTTTTGCCCCCTTAAACCATCTTAAACCAATCAATTGATTTCAAGAACGAGATTTCCCGGATATCGGTGAGTTACTGACGCTGTTCTGCGCTGTTCCATGTTGTGCAAGGATGACTGGTCTGTCCAAGAACCCAATGAAATCATCCAAGAAGCCAAGAAGTCTGTGCAAGGCCATGCCTTTGACCCAGGAGCTAAAATAAAAACCATCCTACACACCGGGTAGGCATAGAAACAGATGTGGAAAACCAAGGGTTTCCTGTTCGGAAAATGATCTACAACTGGTGGGTTTTCCACATCTATGTTGGTTTGGTGGAGGAAAGGCCATGATAGGCCATGATAGGCCATGATAGGCTTTCAAATCACATGAAATTCGAACAGGCCTATCGCAACTATAGGGTACATTTGGAGCTGGTAAAGGTTACGGGAAGACACTTCATCTGAAATGGCCTGATCTTGATCATTCCCGCTTTCCTGCAATGTTTTGCACCAAATCTTTGTACCAAGATCAAAACTCGTCGACCAGAAACGGGATGGTGTACTACAAAATTTCGACCCATCATCTTGTCCAGAAATGTGGTATACCCATGCACCAAAATCAGCTGGTTGATCAGGATTTTAGCCCATTGAACCTTGCCATACATTGCTGGTATAGTTCAATTTTCAGACACGTCATGACACGTCACAAAATTGTCTTATAAGGGACATTTTGCTATAAAGCCTCATATTTCTGGGCAAAAACATGTGTTCTGTATTTTTTCCCCCAATCCATGGATAGCACGAATTCCAAATGCTCCCCTTCTATCAGCGTTTTTGTTGTTTCGATTTCTTTTTTGTTTTTTATATAAACATCCAGCTTTTTGTTAGCTACCTCTCCATGTTTGTTTCTCAAATCCCAATTTTCGGTTGAATCTCCATCTTTTTGTTTGTTAAATCACGTTGAATCCCCACATCTGCTTGGAAAGGACTCCAGTTTTGACAATTTTTTTCGGTGTTTGTTGGCCAACTCTCCACCACCTGCCATACCTCCGGCGCCAGCACGAAAGCCCTGGCGAAGTGAAGAGGCGACAAAGGTGAAACGAGACATGGAGGTCTGGCTCTGCGGGTCTGGGTGGATTTTGTCCCCAGTTCATGGCCATTTCATGGGAAAAATGATGGACATATGATGGAAATCATCGATTTGGGACCATTTTCAGACAAAAACCACACAAGTGGATTTCTGAAGATGGGGGATCCGCAAGTCACCATAGATTGCAATAGTGAGATTATCCAGAATGATCCAATGACTGGGATGATTTGAGGGTGCCCCTATTTTAGGAAACCTCCATTTGTTATTATTTCTTTTTTGGCAACAAAGAAAGGCGTTTTGGAAGTGTAGATCATATATGTAACGCATATCATCCTAATATCATCTACATCCTATGGCATCCAGGTACAGACCCGGCCCATTTGGTCCCAGTGAGGACCCTGCGGATGGCGGATGCCACATCATCCTCCCAGACAACCGCGTGGTGGCCGTGGAGAGTCAGCTAAGTCGGCGGTTGGTGGACGAATTGCTGGGCAATGCGCCTTGGATTGGGCAGGGGAGGTTTGGAGATGGGTTTTGGATGGGTTTTAGGTGGTGAAAATTGTGGTGGTGTATGGTTTTTATCTGGTTTTTTTTGTGGTTGTGATGTGGTTCTTATATGGATCCAAGTCCCTTTTGAGGCAGCATTTGGGGTATGGTTTGGGGGCTCAAGTGTACACTCTCCAGAAGGGTATCTGTGGTGACCCGGTGGATCCTTTTCGCTAAGGTACCCAGAGAAATGAAGAAGGCGCCGCGGCTGCCATCAATCGCCACAATGGGGGTGGTCCGCACCTCCTGAGATTCGGGGCCGGGGGTAAGATGGGGTAAGGGTATGTAGCCTCACACTATGTAGTTCACGGGTGTTCTCATATTTCTCCAGATTTTTTTTCGCGCGGGTCAAACGTCACTTTTTGGTGGTTAAATAGTACGGTTTCCCTCAACAATGTGATAGATGAAGTATGAGGAATGCTGGTGAGGTCTGATTTCGGTTTGAAGTCATACACTAATAGTTAGAGTTATCATTCCGCGAAATGCATCATACCAATTCTGGTGGGAAGTTATATCCCTATTTTATCCCATAAATGTTTCATTTCATGGCTTGAAGTCACCATGTGTTTCATGTGCGGAAGATCTCCTGCAGTTCCCCCTGCAGGTGCTCACTTCACAGGTGCGGCCAAATATTGGACGACTTTGGACGAGCGGTTTTCCCAAGACTTGGGGGGAGTCTACCAAATAGATGTGGAAAGAAGATCTATGTATACACGTGTTTATGTGTGTATATATATATGATTATGTAATACACATGCATATATATATATAATACACAATACATATGTATAATATATATATATATACCTGGGAACCCAAACGCCAGTTCTTCCCGATCGTTCTGGGTTGACACTTTTTTTTGTCATTACGGGTTTGTTGGTTCGATTGATGGCCCGATCTGACAAACCCAAATACGGTCTGTTAACGCACGTGAAGTCAAAAAAGACCTTCGGGTTTTTATTGGGTTGTTATCATTTTTTTTTGACATTTTTCTGGCGGATTTTCGGGTTGAATGTGTCTTTGGGCCTACTTTGGCCCAAAGTCAATCGAATTGACACTTTTTTCCCATCAAATGCTATTTATTTTCAATCAAGACGACACAGGCTCATAACGACCGTTGACCTCTTTTTTTCAGTCATTACAGGAAAAAAACATGCGAAGTTGGATATTTGACCAGAAAATAATGGGATTACCAGTAATACGGCATATGACTGAAAAAAATTCAAAACCTTGACGTTTTGGTTCCTAGGTATATTCATATATATGTACACATACATCAATCTTAATCGGTAAGATCGGGATATGACTTCATTTCCAGCTGATTTCAAGCGAGCAGCGTTCAAAAATACCTTAAAGCAATTTGTCAGGGAGTTAATCTATGATGTCTCCGAGTTAATCTATGATGTCCCACTTAGTGTCGAAAGCGTTGAACCTTGGATGGGTCTCAGGAGGAGGAAGTGGATTTCAAGCTGCCCAGCAAGCCGAGGCGTCGACAGGTGAGACTCCGTGGGAATCCGGGGCTGATCTTGGGATTTTCAGGGTTATTGGCATTTGTCACCAGCAATAGGATTTGGATCTATTTGGGTTGGTCCTAAAATGGGTCTCATACCTTGAAGTGGCAATCCTTAGGCCAACAATGATGCTCTATGATGCTTTGACAGACAAAATGCATCTCCGAAATCTGGCCGGAAAGCTGTTGAGTCTACGCAAAAATTGGGAACCAGATCAAACCCACCACTTTCCCTGCCACATTCTCGAAATGGTCATCAAATTGGGGATGGATTGTTTGGTTCCCAGAGGCATTTTGGGTGACTCTCAGATTTCCTTCACAACAGGCGCCCGATGAAGTTTATTTGGGCGACGAATCCAAGAAGTCTCCACAGAAGAAGGCGAGAGATCAGCAGTTGAAGCAGAAGGAGATTCCTTTTCTTTGCCGCAAAATGGCAAATGGTGGCAAATGGTGGCATGTTGAGCCATGAAAATGGTGATGTCAGCCACAAATTGGGGATGTCACCCAGCAAAGGTGTGAGGGAAACAGTTGGGTGTGACGTAAAATGGGCAGACAATGGGCTGCCAGCAGAACAGTTTCCCAGCTGCTGAGTAGTGACCCGGTCATCCATCCACACCACACCTGTGGCGCCGCAGATGCGAAATCCCTGGTATTTGCCGCCCAAAGTCTGGTACAGCGGGCAGATGGGCAAGGAGCAGATGCCATTTCCATACCCTGCAGATCCCTGCAGTGAATATGACAATATGATGAAAGTGCAAGTCATGTATTCATGATTCTTCATGATTCTTCATGATTCTTCATGGTGTTTCTCACCCCCTGGGTGACTGGGGGCAGCTCCCCAACCCAAAAGTTCCCAAAAGGTCTCCCATTGAGCGAAGGATCCCAATGAGGATTTGGGCCTGGGCTTTCCTTATGACACCTTCTTGGGAGAATCGCGACCAGCACGACCTCAAGAGGCCGGTTAGTGATGGTTAGGGCTTGGGATGGGGGGTGAAGAAATTGACATTTCTATGGATTGCTGTTTGTTAGGCTACCTTTGGTTAGCCCTTTGAGATTCCACAAGATGAGAAGAGTGTTCTGGCATGGCTCAGTTCCAACTGGAGAGGTTGACTGGTGAGTCGTTCAATCGTACCTGTGATTTTTCCATCCCTAGCCACACCTGGGATAGTTTGGTTTCGCAACCAGCACCCTTTTTGGTGTTCAGTCTTTGGATTTTTTCATTTCTCAAAGTTTCATGTTGCATTGGGTCTGAATTTCACCACCATCAGATTGATGAAATTTGTTCGTGGATTGCTGGTGCAGTTGCAATCCCATTTTTGCCCAACGAGCAGGAAGAGCCGGCAGTGATGGAGAAGGACATCTCGGTGTTTTTGGAAACTGCCAAGAAGCACTTCCAGGTGCTGAGGATCCTCTAAAAATCCGCTCGACTAACGCGCGCAAGGTCCATTTTTTCTCGGGGCTCCCAATGGGAATGGCCATGAAACACAGAAGATTATTTTTCATGATTTTTCATTACAAAATGAAAGAACATAGTTTCTTGATGGACTTTTGGGGTATCCAAGTTTCAGACAAAGCCATGTTTCAGAGAAATACCTGTAAATGACAGCTGCTGATGATATAGGGACAGCCATCATGACCGCACTTTGCTTTTCATATCCACCAGCTACAAGCTGTTGTACAGGTTTATTGAAAATGGTGTACATATGTGCTGTAGTATGATAAATATATACTATGTGTATCTATGTGTATACAATAGATATATTATAACAATATCTCTATATATATATATACATACACATGTCAATATGCCAATGTATTAATCAAATCAAGTCAGCTATAAGGGTTGTAATATGTTCTCATGCCACAGTATCTCCCAGTGTACCGGAACCATATAAGGGGCGCCGCGGCGATGGGGCCAGGCGTCTGGTCATCGATTGCCACACTTTCTTCAAGTGGCCATGGGGCAAGGGCATGGCGGTCACAGTTAATCCATCTCCCAGATTTAAGTGGCAACAACCATGGTTTCCTGCAAATGTTCCCTTCAACCAATCTATTGAACATCTTAGACATCTTACCCGAAAGCACTGTAGTCAAGACTTTCTACGCACTTAGGGGAGGACCTGATCTCTGTTCTTGCCAGAATGTTTGTCAAGAGTCACTGCTTTTCGCCCTCTTGCTCAGCTTTGGCCCGGCTGTGAAACAAAACGACAAGACATGCTAGCAACACGGATAAAACATTAATTTTTGGAAACATAAAACCCCATAAAAACTACAAGAGAACATGATAGCCACAAACCTATTCCAAAAACCACGAAAAACACATCCTAGACACCCGTTAGAAACTTCATTAAAAGAAACCTATGGATAGAAAATGATCGAAATGCCCCCAGGGCGTCTCCTTCAAAAGGACATCGCCCTGGGCCGCCGCGGTGCCGCGGGGGCGCCGTGGTCCGGCGGCGGCTTCGCGCGGGCGAAGAGCGTCCGCATCGTGAGGCGAACGGCTCCGTCGAGGTGAAAAAAGTGGGCAGTGGAAGCATCAAAAATGGGAGGTTTCGCCATGATTTCACCATGAAAAATCGGGTTTTCACATGGTTTAAAGCATGGAGAATCGGGAATTCATTTGACTCGACCAATCAATAATGGATTTGGGGTGTCTGAAGATGTTTGATTTACACTTGATTTATGACAAGTTTAAGAGGGAACATGGTGTGATAAGCATCAAATTCGTGGGTCCATTGGTAATGCGGTAAATCCAAAACCATAAGCCATCCCCAATGACTAAATACAAATGGGTGGCAACCATCATGTAACCATCATCCCCTAATGGTAGGTTTATGGCATTGGGTTTGCCACTTTCCAGAATGAAACAACATGGCGAGGATGAAGCACTTTCTCAAACGGTAGTTTCGAGTGGGGCACACCTTTGAAGGTTTCTTGATTTGCCATGTGATCGCTTGCACTTTGGACTTGATCAGCGAATCTTAGCAACACTCCAGGGAGGTCATATACTACCCTCCAGTAATCAAACATGGCAAGCCTGGAAATTGGAACTAAATGGAGGTTTACAGCTGGGAATATCAGCGAACTAAATGGTGGATTGTCCATTGCCATGTTTGTTTACCAAAGAGCAATAGATTTAATATGATTTAAGAGATTTAATAGATTGTTCACACATCAACCCCATCAACCCCACTTGGGTCCGCCAAAAAAACGCCTCTCTCCAGCTGGGCCCGGCTGTTCAGCCAGTTTCTGTGAGCTGACCAAAAAGCTCAGCTCACCTTGCAGGGAGCAAAAAACACAATTTTTTTGCTGAGTTTGCCAAAGGTCAAGATTTCAAAACTCTACCGAAGGTCAAGATTTCAAGATTCCAGGGTCAAGTAGAAGATGCATGAGGTATTCAGGTGTCAAATGAGTTTTTTTTTTTGAGTCCTTTTTTGTTTCTACACAGCTCAACAGCTGACCTTCGAACAGATCTTCCTATCGCCTTTTCTGCAATAAACTTTAGCGCTGCCATGGCGAAGCTATGGCAAGGAAGTGGAGGAGGACTTCACCCATTGGTGGAAGCGTACACCGTGCCTTGACGGCGGATGGCGGCGAAAAAATTCGTGGGGGAGAAAAAGTGGTCATTTTTTACAGGATTGAAATGGATTGAAATGGATTGAACACTTTAGATCAGCTTATACTGTTGCGCATGTAAATTTTCTCCAGTTCTGGAGGAGTTTTTCAACGAGGAGTTCTGATGGGTGTGTCCAAAGTTTTTTTCAGAAACGTCCAAGTTGAGGGATTCCTGATCTAATATGCTGTCAATTCGGAGTGCAGGACCATCAGAATGGCATCTGTTGATTTTCGGCTTGCCTTCTTTTCACCTGATAGCCACCCTAGAAAGCATTCCCAGTGCCATTTGCAGCCTTTTTTCTGGACATATTCTTCAATATGTTAAAAATCAATTGAGATAATTGGGCATTTAGTGACCCAGATCTAGAGACTATCACTGCCATGTTTCAACATGTTCCCCGCAAACCACGTTCACCCAAACAACACACCCAGACAATATTATGTACTTGTCACCAGAGGATAAATAAAAAGCCTGGCTCTACGAGTTTCAGGGGTTCAGGGTTTTGGGGTTTGTTGTTTTGGCTCAACAACGCTAGCCCTATGCAGGGGTCTGAGCATGTCAAAAGATATGGCGGATCCTGATTAAATCATCCCAGGTCATCGTTCGAACCCATGGTAGAATGTCTGGGATCCATTCATGATTCCTCGGTTTTAAATACCGATTGGAGGTATTTCATCTTCGATTTGGCTAAACGAATATGTTTCCATTTGGAGGTTTCCTAAAATGGAGGTACACCCAAATCATCCATGTTCGATCATTGTCCATTATAAACCATCCATTTTGGGATACCCCCCCATGTGTTGAATCCCTCCCATGGGCCCAGGTGGGTGAGGACACCCGATTTTGAGGTTTGTGGTTTGATGGGAGGATGGGGTTTCCAAGATCTTCTGGGAAATTGGGATTATAGCTATACAAGACTATGGTGAGTCCATGTGAGTCCTGTAGTTGGATTTAACCTCTGTAATTATAAGTTACCCTCCGGTAATCAAATGTGGCAAGGGACAATCCTCCGTTTAGTTCGTTGATTTTCCTATGAAATCCTTCATTGATGGGGATTTTCAATTGTTTGATTACCGGAGGGTATATAATCTAGATCTACCTAGATTCTAGATGATTATGTATGTATGTAGTACGTACGTAACGGACGTATGTGCGTGCGTGTGTACGTAGGTAGGTAAGTATTTATGTAGGTAGGTAGGTATGTATGTATGTGTATGTGTGTGGATGAATTACAGTGACCTCACATCGTGATGTCACTGGAATGTTGGTTGGTAAGGACTTCTCAGATGATTCGTTTCCACCACAAATGATTATCACAAGATAATTGATAGATGACTGTTTTCACAGATGATTATCACCCATAATGCATAGATGAGTATTCTGCAGAGTTCATAGATCAGTATCATATGTAGTTCAAACATATTTAACTATGATGATGACCTTCATGACCATATTAGATAGGAACTACCCTGGGGTAAAACTAACGCAGATGTGGAAAACCAATGCTTTCCTGTTAGGAAAATATTTTACTTCAATCGTGGCTTCTCCACATCTATGTTAGTTTACAGATACCCTTCGATCACCAAAACGTTGCACTAGGAAATCCCCGAACTAAACGGAGGTCTCTAGCTGGGAAAATCTACAAATGGATACAAATGGTGGATTTTCCAGTCAGCCACGGCAGTGATGACACCGGAGGGTAGTGTCTTTATATTAGATCTCCATGGTGCAACAAGCGCCTGGTGGTCCAGGACTACCGCTTGGACGGTGAGGTCTTGTTGCCCTACGACTTGAAAGCCAGCGGGGCTCATGCATCGATGCTCCAAAAGATCGGTGTGCTGACAGCTGAGGATGGGGTCATCCCTGGCAGGGGAAAGGTGCTGGGTGAGCTATGGGTTTGGTACCTGAAGATAAGGGATGTATTCGGATGTACCCATAGTTGTCTCCAATTGACCATCTGTTCATAAGGAAAATGAGGCTTAAGACTTTAAGTTATGGGATTTTGGGCCACATCCCAGTGGTTTGAGGGTTTTTCAGCCATCCCAAGTGGTTTTTATTGGCCCTGACATCACTGATCTTGGTTGGGCAAACTGTTACACCACCAAGGTTTAGCCCAACAGATTGATGATCTGGATGATAGAAGATCCTACTGGCGCAGTCACTCAACCTGTTTACAATCACAGGACACCATAGAGAGCTGGAAATGATCACTGACTTTTGGAGTGTAAGGTTGATTGAAAGATATTTTCTTCAGTTCTCCAGATCCTGAAAAGGTCATATCCTTCAGGTGAACGTTCACCTTGGATGTAGCTTAAGTCTAGCCAGGCTAGGCACCAAAGCCCAGGTCCCTGGAGGTGGTGAAACTATCGGTTCCCAGGAGTTGCAAACCTTGAAGACTGCCTTGAAGGAGATCGAAGAGCTCTGGAAGAAAGGCCAGCCACGGCCACAGAAAATGACTGGGGGACCCCAAAGGGACCCCAAGTTTTCATCCAAAGTTGCTGAAACTATCGGAAAAGCAATGGTTTGGGCTAGCCATATTTGAGGAACCCCTCATATGGCACCCATTGCCATCCCGCAAGTGTCGCACGAGTTTTTTTAGCTACTCCGCGACAGGAATCGAATCTGGGCGTTCACCCCTATTGGATTGGGCATCTATGAATTGATGGGATTATTCTTAGTATTTCTTAGGCAATCTTAGGCATATGTTTGGACCGTTTTCCCAGGTGCACCCCATTTTTAAGATGTCAAGTAGCGTGCAACCTACTGGTTGTTCTTAAAGCACTACCAGTGCGGTGTTTTCACCGGTACGAACATCAAGAGTGGTGCTGTGCACTGACTTATTTCCCAACCACACCCCTTCATCTGAGACCGGTCTGAAGGTGACTTCAAGGTGAGCCCCAGTCAAGAAGATGGTCACACAGCCATTGAACAGTACATCACAGAGACTCTCGGAGGTTGAAAAAACCACGGTTCAACCATGTTCCAAGCGCTACCAAGTGGGGTGCAAGGATATTTGAGACGAGCTGGAAACCCGAAAATAACTTGGGCACCCTAGCAGGCCTGGATATGGGGGTGTCCAATTGTAACTCCCAAGTTAAAGGAATCGTGTGGCTTTTTGAACATGTGGAACAGGTCGTCCAACTTTGCAGAGCAGTTGGATTTACACATATTTGGGACCACACATATTAATATCGGGGGAGGTGGAAATACGGAAATCCCAGGAAAATACATGATTTACACATCTCAGACGTTTCATTACGTTTCACTTCCAAGGAAATATGGAGATGTGGGCAAGAAGATCCACACCGGTCGTTCTCGGAACGATCAGTGCCTCGCTGCTGCTGACAGGTGACGGGTGAAACTCAACTTTGATCATGAAAGATGGACAGTGGTCACATTTTTTTCCTGGACTCTGCATTTTTTATTTTAAACAAGTTAGCCAATCTTGAAGTAAGCACTGTGGTAAACTCAATATATGGAACATACATATATATGTATATAATATATAATGGTATATATATAACCTATTGGATTCTTGTAATATCTAACCGACACGTGTAGATTCTTTTCGAAGCAATCTAGGCGGTAAAGCCGATTCGACAAGCGTCCTACTGGAGACGGTCGATGAATTTCGCAACCCATTTCTAATGAAATGGGGGCTGGTTTGGGTTGGGATACATTTAGCAGCCCCCAAAAAGATTGAAAGTTGTTTCCAGTATGGTATCGATGATGGTACCCCCTGAATTTCCAGGTTTCCAACTGTTCTATCTGTTTGGAGGTTTCTATATGACTCTACCAGCTATTTGGTGATGACTTTTCCACTTGGGGGTACGATTTTTTGGTTCTATTGCTGTGGACTTGTCGACTGCAACAGATATTTCTTAGTTAATGCGGTATATCCTACATTAGACCATCCCCAATAGAGGTTGATTGTATCTTATTATTGGGAATTTTGGGCAAATATACGCCGACGTATTTTATTATTGGGTATGGTAAAATGACCCCCAGTCATGGTAGGTTTGTGAGGATGGTTTATTATTGGGTTTTTGCCACACTATAAACGAATGTTCTCCGCAAATATTGTGCTGCTAAGTCCCCCATGTTTGTGCAGATCTTGTAGGCACATGGCTGGGTTTTATTCAAAAAACAAGAGCGGCCAACCATTCGGAAATCTTGCGAATCATGATCTACAATCTACGAGTCATCATATTGAACAATATGGTCTAATCATGTTTAATCCCATCATATTTCAATATGGTTTGATCCCATCTCTCAAATTCAACTCCGATGGTGGAATTTTGAGACCATGAGGTCCATGACGATGATCCGATTGTACTCATTGGAGCAGTTCCTTCGCTGATCTGATTGACGGCCCAGAAATTCAGATGGCTACGGGTCGAAAGTTTGTTTGTTTTTTTGGGGGGGACCACAGATGATGGATTGATATGGATTGATCATATTTACAAGTAAAACCCGCACGAGGCGGGTGGCGGAAGTTTCCAAAAGAAGAGAAGCTTAAGACTATAGGATCGAAACACAAGTTTTGCCTATAGGNAGCTGGCGCGAAAAATCACAGCTTCGCAACTCTGCTCAGCGCATTCGTCATCATCTTGCTTCAACGTTCCCATCTCCTCTCGACTTTTTTGAAACGATTTTCATCTCTTCCCACCTTTTCTCAACTTTTCTTGCTGCTGTCAATCTCATCTCGCAGCTATTCTCGGACATGGTCCAATGCATCCCGTCTCATTTCATCTCATTTCATCTCATCTCATGTCTTCTCTTCTTTTCTCCGATCTTTTCAGCTGATCACAACTGTTCTCATCTCTTCAAATGTCATCTCAGCTTATCTCATCTCTTCTCAGTTCATCTAACTCTTCTCAGGTGCAGCTATTNCTTGCACAAAGCACTTCCCAGTACTACTTCGTACTACAAAGCTTGCACAAAGCACGTCCCAGTACTACTTCGTACTACAAAGCTTGCACAAAGCACGTCCCAGTACTAC